>JAQLOM010000018.1:3880260-3891581 GCA_030068315.1 Chrysichthys thysi
GTGTGTGCTGCAGAAGTAGGTGGCCATGATGTGGGTTTGTTAGAGAGAGAGAGAGAGAGAGAGACCAAAATGCACAGAGAAAGAGACAGAAAGATACAGAGAGACAGACAGAAAGACAGTGAGACAGAGAGACAGAACAATACAGAGAGAGACAGACAGAAAGATATCAAGAGAGAGAGACAGAAAGACAGAGTGCGAGAGACAGAAACATACAGAGAGAGACTGAAAGACAAAGTGAGAGACTGAACGCCATCTGGAGAAAGACAGACAGAAACAGAGAGAGAGAGAGAGTGAGTGTGTGTGTGTGTCTGTGTGTGTGTGTGTGTGCGTGTGACCTGTAGGTGAAAAAGCTTTACAGTAGTGTGTGTACAGCCAGACATTTAAAGACCTCCGCAGACAGTGATGCCATCATTATGAGTACACGGAGGTAATAATTATGTCATCTGCCAGCAAACTGATGTTGTGACATGAGGCGCGTATCGCTTAACTCGGCAGCACATCGACTTTTGCCGCAGGTGTGAGATTTTCTTGTCAGGATTTTTTCTACACCATTAACCTCGACGCACAGTAACTCCGTCATTTGCCTGGTTTAACTAAACGCGACGCGTTCACGCCGCTCTGGTGTTTACGAGACTGCAGAGAGCGCTTAGGATGCGAGCTCCTGATTTGCATACCGACCTGCGTGTTACGTAAGAATATGAAAAAAATAATAGTAATAATAATAAAAAAGGTTAAGTAAGAAGGATAAAAGACCTGGAGGCATGCTGTTAAGGACAAATAATCAGTAACGAGGCAGCGGGGGGTGGGGGGGGCAGGGGGGTGAAGCGAACCAATGCAGGATGTATACACAATGACAAGATCCACTTGCTGGGTTTACTGCTAAAAGAGCAGCGTTTTGTGTCAGTAATAATAATAATAATAATAATAATAACAACTAGCATTTCCGCAGAGAAAATGCAAAGTGTGCTTGCTCAAATGTTGACATCAACAAGCACACTAATAACTCCTCAAGGTCCTAGAGAGTACCGGTTTTGGCACGGAATTGGGCGGAAAAGCACACAAATGACTCCTCAAGGTCCTAGAGAGTGCCGATTTTTTGCAGAATTTCGCAGAAAAACAGGAATACTAAACAAACGACAAGGGGTAACATAACCATTTGAACAGACCATCATGCCTGGTTCGGCACCGATGTGTCAGAGTTGGAACGGTGTCTCTAGATCGAAAACCCTAGGAGGAGAAGGGGGTGGAAAAAACGGGTGAGCGGAGTAATAAGAATAAGAATAAGAATAGAACTTAAGAAGAACAATAGTGTGCCTGCAGAGCAAGATAAGACAATATTGGGTGTGCCGACTGTACAGATTGGGTGTTTTTTTTTGGAAAAGAACTGTTTGGAAACGTAACCCCTTTTCCGTACGGACTCAACAGTGCAGAATTCATTAATTGTCCATATCGATAACAAAATTCGGACTTGGAAAATAATATTGCGTCTAAGATCGAAGGTGTATACGGTTTATATTATTCAGGTTTACAGACACGGGGTTTTATTTCTTTATTTTTTGAGTTGGCTACAGATAAACGCAGCTTTTCAGACAAATACGGAAAAGCAACAGTAGGGGGCGGCCAGGGTGGAGTTAAAGTAAAAGTCAGGAAAAACAGGAAGAATGTAAGGAATACGTTTAGTTTAAGCGTATGATACAAAGTCGCTCACCACAAGAGATATTGCAACTCACTCACGCACAAATCTTTTACCGTTTAATCCTGTTCAGGGTCGCGGGGGGAAGCTGGAGCCAATCCCAGCTGACGTTGAGAGGCGGGGTTACACCCTGGGCAGGGCGCCAATCCATTGCAGGGCAACACACAGAGACAGTTTATTAGAGCAATTTAGAGTCACCGATTATCCCAATCCCCTCTGTGCATGTCTTTGGACTGTGGGAGGAAACCGGAGTACCTGGAGGAAACCCACACGGACACGGGGAGAACATGCAAATTCCACACAGAAAGGCACCCAGGTCGACCCCGGGGATCGAACCCAGGACCTTCTTACTCTGAGGCGACATTGTGAATCACCACACCACACCACCGTGCCACCCATTGCTCATATTTATGCCACAAACCTTTTGCAGCTTTACTTCAGAAATATTTTTTTGGTGATTTTGCCCACTAATAACAGGAATAAAACATAAGTAGCTAATCCAGCTAATTATCAGTGAAAGCTGGACTCGGTTCATGCCCAAGTTTCATATTTGCATCAATGGATAATCCCACCTGGATATTTTAGACCTTATAAGAACTGCTGCTGTAATAATAAAGTTTCTCCTGGGCGCATCCTAGACCATACCAAAGTTAAATCAGCAACTGAAATCAAAGAACCATATTCAGGAACTTCGACATTCAACGCATCCAACATCTCGTAGAACTACGTCTTCCATCCTAAATAAATGTCCTTTTTTACGTTTATAAGTGTGTGTGGCTTTTTTTTTACTACACTACACTGGGCACACGTGGCAACACTACTGACCTTGATTTTTAACATAAAAATGAAACAAAAAAAAAATTAAATAAAAATAATATTATATACAGTGAACCCCTGCCTATCGCGGGGGTCACGCTCCGCCCCCCCATGAAAGGTGAAATTCGCAAAGTAGCGCCGGCAAATTTATTTTATTATATATATATATTGGCTATATAAACCATTCCCACTCTCTTATTAACCTTTCCCACTCTCTTATAAACACATCCTATGCTCTTAAACACTTTCTACACTCTTAAACAGACGTCATTTAAACAACATATAAAATTCTAGACGCGTACTTTCTGCCGGTGAGGTCACTTCCTGTTTACAGCCTGTTTACTAGCTGAAGCGGAAGTGGCGTACACCGCCACTGTGTATTTAATCTGCATTCGCTGATGAAATGCAGTGCATACTGTTTTATTTCGATTTAAATGTTCTTTTAATGTTTGAATTAACATTTAAAAAAAAAATTATATTCTATATTTTATATTCCAGAGTCCCGCGAAAGCCAAAAAATTCCGCGAATCAAAATTTGAAAATCCGCGATGTACTGAACCCGCGATAGGTGAACCGCGATATTGCGGGGGTTCACTGAAAATAGTCTTTTAATATCCTCCAATAACACTCTAGGGTTGAGAGGATCTCAATTAGTGGCCTATAAAAGGTTAAATCTAAGCCTTACTTCAATATATTTACTATTTGTAGCAAGTATAATATAGAAATAGTTCATTAAGGTCATGAAATCCTAACACGTGAGCTAACTTTGAGTAATTAAAAAAAATAAGATAAAAGATGCAACTCTTTTTTGTTAATTCGATGCCGCCCCCCCCCCCCACCACCACCACCTGTTTGAAGGATAAGCTCACCCAGCACTCATGTGCGACACTTACAACTCGCTTTGAGTTAATTCATAACTTATTATAAAATATTATGTATAAAGTATTCAGGTTTTTTTTTTCACAATGTCTGGAGGAGCATGCTTTAATTATTTGAGTATATTTGTAAAGCCCAAAACCTGAATTTCATCTGAACATATTGTGGTTACATCACAAGATTTTACATCGAGTTTGAGTTTGACACCAAAGACAGAAAATGAAAAAGGGATGATTCATTGAGTGTGTCACACTGAGTCGGGTCTTTCAACTCGTTCATGCCAATCAATGCATATTTCATACTGGTGTAATATCCAGACCAGTTAAAGCGTTTATTTATTTATTTATTTATTTTTAACCATCAGTTCTCGATTCATTAGTACTGGAACTGCACCAAACTCGTCTCACCCAAACCTAAATTTGTAATAACTTGATCTAAATTAAATATAACAACGGATGAGTAAGGATGAGAAGCAAGGTTTCTCTTTGTACCCGCTTCTTGATATCTTATTTATGACATCGAACAATGGGATCAACGTTAAACTGCGCTTAATGATGCAAGATGGGGTTCGAGTGTGTACATAAGAACGTAAGAACAAATAAGAAAAGGCGAGAAAGAAAATGACGGAACGCCAGAATGCTGCCTGAAAGGAACACACTGGAATATGAGTCACGGGTGTGTGCTAGTTCTGTAATTAGATCAAATAGACAGTTGAATGATGGTGATGAGGACGAAACTTAATCAACGACTGGACAATGCTGAAACTGATTAAGATTCAGAGCGGATATTTCTGAAACCCCAGCGGAGGAGCAACAAAATTATAGCGTGTTGACAAGGAACATTAATAAGAGACGCTCGCGAAAAAAGAAAAGGGAAAAAAAAAAGCAGCACATTAATAAAATGTCTGAATTTAACGGGTCATCAATAAGAGTCTGAATGCAAATGAATTATGAATGAGATCATTCCATATGGCCAAAGGCGTCGAGATATTAGAACACCCCGTCTCACTCTGTGCATGGGTATGACTAATAAAGGCAGATAGCGGGAAAAACAGTATCGCACGTTTACTCACTCTGGCACTTTTTTTTTTTTTTGAAATAGCAACTTGTTAAACACATCTGCAGGTGTTTACCGTGCAATTTGGATGCTTTTTAAAGTGGGCCACTCAAACCAGGATCCACAAATTTGCACAAATTTTCCACTTAAGAGCAGTTTTGATTTGATATTGTTTGATGGAACCAGTAGGCGAGATATGACTGGTGTTAAATGTGCATTCAGAGCGCTGTGAGTCACAGATCATTGGAGGTCTGAAAACGTTCTTTCATTTTCTTTCAAAATTTCAAAAAATAAACATTCATTAGCATTCATTATGTTCACTAGGTGGTGTTGTCCGTGGAAAAAGCCACCAATGGCGTTCTTATTGCATGCAAGGCAGCATGAGGCTCACACACACACACACACACACACACACACACACACACACACACACACACAAAACACTGTTTACTTCAGGCTGTTCTGAGCACCAGTCATGAGATACGTATAACACACACACACGCGCACGCGCACACACACACGCACGCGCGCACACACACACACACACACACACAGCAGGCATCTGGTTTCATTTGTTAAAGGCCTACAATTGATAATGTGCGAATCACATGGGTCGTTTCACCCCGGCCAAGTCGCATTCTTCAGGAAGGATGGAGAAAATGAAGCCTTCTGAACTGTAGTAAACACCGCAAAGGTTATCTGTCACTGTGACATCTGATTTCATTCTGCTCATTTGTTTAACTCGGCGCCTCCCAGGGAACCTCCAAGATGTTGTTAGGGTTTTTTTTTGGTTGTTTGTTTTGGTTATTTAGCATGCTGAAGTTCTGCTGCTGGTCGCAAAAATGATCGAGAGGAGTTTGTTTATTCTCAAACTGGTCACTTAGTGCTGTCGCCTCACAGCAAGAAAGTCCTGGGGTCGATCCCCGGGGTCGCCCAGAGCGCCTTTCTTTCTGTATGGAGTTTGCATGTTCTCCCCATGTCCGTGTGGGTTTCCTCGGGGTTCTCTGGTTTCCTCCCACAGTCCAAAGACATGCACAGAGGCGATTAGGGTAATTGGTGACTCTAAATTGCCCGTAGGTGTGAATGTGAGTGTGAATGGTTGTCTGTCTCTGTGCGTCACCCTGCGATGGTGGATTGGCGACTTGCCCATGGTGTAACCCCGCCCCTCGCCCGAAGTCAGTTGGGATTGGCTCCAGCCTCCCCCCCGCGACCCTGAACATGATTATGAGGCAGAAGATGAGTGGCTGAGTGAGTGAGTGAGTTTAAATATTGTGGTTTTTAGCCTTTTTTGCCTCGTGGTTCCCGTGGCATTGAACACCATGTTCTCATGTTCCTTTTGACTTATGTTCCAGTCCTGTCTCCACCCCGTCACATCATTGGTTTGTTGCCTGACTGTGTTCACCTGTTCCGTGCATGGTTCTGTTTACTTCGTGCTCGTTCCTTATTATTGATTATCCCCGTTTAACTTCTTGAACTTTCTTGGATTTGCCCTAATAAAACCCATCCCGAGTTCAGGCACCGTTGGCCTGCCTCTCACCTCATGCTAAATTAGGCCAGATGTTGCAAACTCCATGTTTAAACTACGTGTGGGTTTTTTTTTCATTCTTTCAACCTTGAACTTGAACATCAAACTAGTCTACGACAGAGCTTAATTTCTCCTGTTACGATCTGAATCTGATGTCAGGCTTTTCCCAGAATTCCACACTGTGTGTGAGTAAACAAGCTGAAGTGTGGCAGTCGTGGAAACTCCATCTGCCCTTTTCTACTATTGGGTCTGTCTACATTCTCGTTGAATCCCACACACACACACACACACACACACACACACACAAAGAAAAAGGCAAATAAATGCATTTATGTAGCACCCACACCTCCGCCTGCCACTTTACACCAAGTGTAACACATCGGCACCACACCAGAGAGACTGCGAGGGAAAAAAGAAGGTGGGGGGGAGAAAGCCATCGAGAGAAGAAAGATGAAGGAGCAGGGCAAGGTTTAGAGGAGGTTAACAAGAAAATAAACTCAAAAGGATTGCGGATGTAAAAAAAAAAAAGAGGAATGTCACAAAAAGGGAGGGAGAGAAAGCGAAAGAAAGAGAGAGGGAGAGAGAGAGAGGAGGAGACGGCACCGCTCTGCCTGCCGCCATCTTTTCACCTCAAATGACTCTTAGGCAAGCAGAAGCCAAGCTGCTGTTCCAGCCACAAACGACTGACCTTTGGAATGCAAACAAACCCAACTGCAACTAATCAAAAAAGAAACAATCTGGTCCAAATAATAATCACAAGAAAACCTCAACTACTGTACGGTTGCATTTTAACCCCCCCTTCACCCACCTGCCCCCTGCTCCCACCCCCTCCTCCACCCCCATCCTCCACCTCTCCTCTCATGGATGATCTACAGCCTTATATTTTATCCCGATTGAGTTTTTCTTTCCCGGAAAGCGAAGAAACTGGGAGGACTCATTTCATGCTGAGCAGATCAAGCTGGAGAACTTGAAGATCTTGTACTTACTCATTCCTTGAGGATATAAACAAAAGCATATTTCCTGATAGATTCTGTGATCATCTATCATCTATTATGGATTGTAAAAATCTCCTAGATCAACAAAGTGTTTTCTGAAGCCTCTTGGAGAAATGAGCTCACCCCCGATCTGTGATCAGGTTTCCGGTGGTTTGGATGGACTTGTTGCGGTACTGATGTCATACCATGCCACGTTTTATTCGACCTCTTATTTTATTGCTTTTGAAAATGGTTTTACCTCAATGATTAATTTCCAGCAAATATCCAGTTTGCTATTGTTCAACATTTGCTAGTCCAAAAGGGTGAAAGGTAACAAGTGGTTCCTTTAAGACATAGTAGACCACTTCACCATTTCATATGAGTCACTACAGAAAGCTAATTGCCTGTGTATCTTTTGTATACAAGAGCTCACAAACATCTGTGCTTGGCATGGAAAGCATCTGAACTACCATTTGTAGCTTTAAATCGTTTAACCATAGCATGCAAAGCGAGGTTCTTCACTACGAATAACGAAGGGTTCTTACATCGCAATACCACTGAGTACTTCATCCTGATTGGTCAGGAAGTATTGATTAATTTTCCATATCTGCAGCTCATACAGACAGTATGTCCAGTTGCAAGGATTATATTAATGTACTTGTTGTTCTATGTTATCTTTCTATAGTCGCAGCTAACACGTGTATGTCTTGTATGGCAGATAGACAACTTTCTGGTCTAGAAAAGTTTGTTTATGAAAGAAGTCTGCAGTGTCAGTGTTTGTAGCAGCCAAAAGTAAACCTGTAACTTTTTTTTTTTTTTTTTTTTGGTAAAGTTTTTCTGATTATCTACCAAAAGAGATGGTAAAAAAAGAAAGTCTGGTGAAGTAATGGCTGTTTATAGGCATTTTAACATAAGAGATAACAGGAACTAGCTAGTTTTTCAGGTGTTCCATGACATTGATTGTAACAATAAATGGATAAAAGTACAATCTGTGATTCTTTAGTAAACGATAGCTGTAATGGTTGGCTTAATAAATTAATCAAAAGCCATTCTTGGAAAACAGTAAATACTGGGGTACCTCCCTGCCGTTGATTAGTTTCATGTAACAGCATGCCGATGTAGGGTTTGATTTGGTTTCCCGGAGAAAGTTTCAGGGTTGTCCAAAGCAACGCACTGAAAAATCACTTTAAATTAAAACGACAACCAGTAACCCCGTGCCTCGTTAAAAATCTTAATCATCTCTATCTATTTAAATTAGAATTCTTACTAACTTATCATCATGAGACCATGTTGTTGTGAGAGCTAAACTATTTCTGGAGCGGTGATGGGCATTAAATGATGCCAGCTGCCTTGCCAGGCAGGATCGAATGTCCTGCAGTGATGAGTCAGTGAGTGCAAACGAGTCAGAGGTCAGAGATTGCAGCAGGAGAAAGCACACGCTCTCGTGGCCTCGGATTACAAAGCACCTCTTACTGCTGCAACAGGGGGGGAAAAAGGGTGGAGAGAGGTGGGATGTGGAGGAGAATTGAAAAGTAACAAAAGGAAGACAGAATGAGCCCCGAGACTATCAGAGGAGCTGAATCAGATGGAGGAGTAGAAGGAGACAGATCGGAACAAAGAAAGCAGATACAAAACAAGAGAACACAGAAGAGCGAAGAGGAAATGGCGTGAGGATGGAGCAATTTCAATTTCCCGTCTTCGTCCTTTTCACCTTCCATCACAACTCAATTTGGGAATCATATTTTTGTATGAATCATGCGCAGTCCAAGATGTAGCAGCTGTATTATAAGAACTGTAAGTCATAGTAATAACATTTTATTAACATCATGGCAACTTCCTTTACTTTGATCCTAGTTGCATTTTAAGAATTTTGAGAACTTTAACTCTAGTAAATCTAAGCTCTTGCATCTTTCCCTGAGTTATGCTCAGAAAGTCCTGGGATGTATTTCTTATTCATAAACCATATTTCCTCTGCCAAGTGAAGGTACACAGTGTCCCAATAATCTGTCCATATGAGCAGACTGCACATTATGAGACTGCCATCTATCAAAAGTTTTACAATCTCACTTAAAAAGTAGTTTTCACATATCCTGTATCCTGTTGTTAGCTTATTAACTAGCTAGTGTCAGTAGGTAAGATTATATTTACATTCCTTATTATGGTGTAGAGCTTGTTTCAGGTAGAATAATTCACTGTAGTCATGGAATAACAGGCTTAAGTAAAAAACATGGGACTTGACTGTTAAAGTTAACGTTCTCTCAAAATGCCTGTCCTCTGCATTAGCACGTAGTAGCCGCAAAACCATTGCTAGCAGTCGCTGTAAACAGTTATAAATATGACCTTAAATCTTTTTAGAAATCCTGACAGGTTACTTCATGTTACCTAATTTACTTGCATTTTCAGTGACAACTTGTAATATATCAATTCAAATCCTGTCAGGTTATTCTGTTAGTTAGCTTGCTAGCTTTAGCTATGAAGATTATGTACATTATGAGTATGACTTAAAATCCTCTTAAGAATCCTGACAAACATGAACAAAACCTCTGATGGAATTATTAAATATGACTTGAAATCCTCTTAGAAATCATGTCAGATTAGCTCCTGTTAGCTAACTACCTTGTTTTAACAGAAAGAAACATGATTCAATTCATGGATATGAGTTTAAATCCTCTCAAATACCTTGTCAAGTTTGCTCATGTTAGCCATCTTCATCATCAAGATGTAGCTTGAAATATGAAATCATTAATGAATATTACTTTAAATCCTCTTAGAAATCATGGCGGATTAGTTTAGGTTAGCTAACTAGCTTGCGTTTACAGAAAGAAATTAGATACAATTAATGAATGACTTCAAATCCTCTCAGAAATACCACCAAGTTCACGCTTCTTATTCATGAAATTAGCATATTATTAGCATAGACTATAAACATACATGAATATGACTCAAAATCCTTTTAGAAAAGCTGTCAGTGATCTAGCTAGCTAGCTTTAACATGAAATATGATATAGCTAATAAATACAATCTCTTACAAATTCTCTCAAGTTACCTCATGTTAGATAGATAACTAACAATATTGATGAGCAATATAACCATTTGAACCATATGTAAATCAAAATACCCCAGGAATCCTGTCAGATTAGCTAATGTTAGCTAAATAACTCGCATTTTATGTGACAATTTATTATAAATCATTTAAAATCCTGTCAGGTTATTAAACTATATATTGTTAGGAATCTCAGAATACAGTTATAAATATGACCTTAAATCTTTTTAGAAATCCTGAAAGGTTAATTCATGTTAGCTAGATTACTTGCATTTTCAGTGACAACTTGTAATATATCAATTCAAATCCTGTCAGGTTATTCTGTTAGCAAGTTTGCCAGCATTAGCTATGAAGATTATGTACATTATGACTATGATTTAAAATCCTGCCAAGCATTAGAAAGACGTATGATAGAATTAATGAATATGACTTTAAATCCTCTCAGACATCATGTCAGATTAGCTCATGTTAGCTAACTAACTTGCATTAACAGAAAGAAACATAATCAATTAATGAATATGACTTTAAATCTTCTCAGAAATCCTGTCAAGTTAACTCATGTCAGCTATCTAGCTAGCAGTAGCATGGAATATGACATCAATTATGAACATGACTTGACAAATCCTCTCTGAAATCATGTCAGATTAGCTCAGGTTAGCTATCTAGCTTGCATTAACATAAAGAAATATGATAAAATGAATGGATAGGACTTCAAATCCTCTCAGAAATCCTATCAAACCAGACTGCATTAACAGAAATATATGATACAGTAATGAACATGACTTCTAATTCACTCAAAATTACCAGTAAATTCAATGTCCTTAATTGTTAGCACTGACTATAAACATTCATGAATAGCCTATGCCTCAAAATGCTTTCAGTGATCTAGCTAGCTCGCTTTTATGTAAAATATGATACAACTAATAAAGATGACATTAAAATCTCTTGTAAATTCTCTCAGGTTAGCTCATGTTTGTGAGATAACTAGCAATATTAGTTAGCATTATGACTATTTGAGACATACTGTATGTGAGTTGAAATACCTCATAAATCCTGTCATTTTAGCTAGCTAGCTATGTTGGCTAGCTAGCTAGCTTGGATTAGCAGCAAGGAATATGATAAAGGTTCTGACTTTGGTTTGTTCATGTGTTTAGCACTTATGTGTCACAGAGTATATGGCTTCGAATTCAGGGCATTAACATTCATAACTTTTCCTTATGATCGTACTCAGATCTTATTCAGAAATCCGATCACACCAGCAGCTTGGGGGGGGGGGGGGGGGGGGGGGGGGGGGGGGGGGGGGGGGGGGGGGGGGGGGGGGGGGGGGGGGGGGGGGGG
>JAQLOM010000018.1:3943804-3957299 GCA_030068315.1 Chrysichthys thysi
CAGGAAAATCAGGAGCAGATTTACTGGGAAAACGCTGTCGGCGAGTGTGTGTGTGTGTGTGTGTGTGTGTGTGTGTGGGGCGGCGGGGGTCTCGAGCTGGATCTGGGGCGAATGTCACGACTGCAAAGGCAGACTATGGTTGGGATTGGGTTTAAGAAGACAATCAGAAGACAAGGTAATTTTTTTTTTGGCGAACGACGTAGGTTCATAACATGTTATGTTGTGTTTATAAGGCATTTTATACACTGTTAATGGGCCTACAAGAGACCAAGAGACCTAATGCGATAAACAGTGATGCCGAGAGAAAGAAAGGAAGCAGGAGGAAGACAAGAAGAGTCCATAAAATGATCCAATGATCCAGATGTCTCCCTCCGGTAGGTAAGTTTCTTCTGTGTGTGTGTGTATGTGTGTGTGTGCGTGTGTGTGTGCGCGTGTGTGTGTGTGCGTGTGTGTGTGCGTGTGTGTGTGTGTGGATGCGTTTTTTGGTTATGTGGGGAACCAAATGTCCCCACAAGATCAGAGCTGTCAGGTTTTTTTGCTTAAAAAAATAAATAAAAATAAAAAACAATTCTCCTGGGGACCACCCAGGATAGGACTATCTGACAGTTCTGACACTGTGGGGACATTTTGTTGGTCCCCACAAAAGAAAACTGCCCTTAAATGAATAAATACACTAAATGTGCTCAAATTCATCCTTTTGTTACTCGAGTTAAGTTTAGGGATAGATTTAGGTGTAGCTTGGAATTAAAGAGATGCATTAATGTTCCTGTCAAACGTGTGTGTGTGTGTGTGTGCTCGGTGTGTGTGTGTGTGTGTGTGTGTGTGTGTGTGTTGTGTCTGCGTCAATATGGGGCCACGTAAACACTAGAACGAGGCCGACTCTGAGCACGTAAGAGGTGTAATTTGGCGTATATGATGTGGCCGCCAACTGTCTGGTGTTCCACGGGGACATTGCGATCCGACGAAGATAAACTGTGAAATGTGACGAATGTGAGAAGTGTGAGCTGAACAGATCTGGCAATCACCTACGTGAAATAATATCCAAACTCTGTATGAATTACAGCACTTAGCAACTTAGCATTACTCAGTTAACCCTTACATTCAGTGGAACTGCGTCATTTTTTTCCACTATTTTTTTTTAGTGTTTCATTTCAGATGAATAGAAAACTGAGAATCTAATCTGAGAAAGTAAAGACAATTTTTAAATTACCCGATAACTCCGAGAGCAAAACACAAAGCATGGAGTGGAGACGTCAAGAGTCAGTCCTCCCACAAGAAAACCACATTAACGTTCTTTTGGGATATGAAGGTTCCTGTTCTGGGACATTTCCAAGCACGTGGACGAACACTGAACAGTGTAAATTCCTGTACATCGCTGCGAAATGAACTTCAACCTGCAATTCGCAGCAAAAGAAGAGGAACGCTGTCCAAAACAGTCTCGCTGCACCGTGACAATGCACGTCCTCAGATAGCAGCAGGGACCGTAGGGACAGCGCTACGACTCGGGTTCCGACGTCTCCCACGTCCTCCTTACAGCCCGGATCTGGTGCCGACCCATCATCATATCTTCAGCCCCCTGAAGGAGGCGCTGCGCAGTCGCAGATTCACCTCTGATGATGAAGTAAAGGAAGCGGGGCTCACCTGGCTTCGGGAGCAGAAGAAAAACGTCTTCTCTGGAGGAATCCAGGAGCTCGATGAATGATGCAACAAATGCAGCGTCTTACATGGGGACGACGTGGGAAAGTGATGCATTCCATTGCTCACAGTTATTGCTAGTAAAGTCAGTAAATGGATTTCGCTTTTACTTTTTGATTCTCCCTCATACATGTGGAATTATTTTAAAAAAAGAAACACATTATTAGTAAAATACATCATCAGCTTGCATGCTTTGGTTTAGATGCAGATCCAGTGAAGCATTTCAGTAGATCTAACCGTGTGCTTGAAAAATGAAACCAGCATGGATGATGAACGTGTGGAAAACCGAATATGAAAATAGAACGATCCGACATGATTGGACAGAGAAGGATGTGTTTATTGTCTCCAATCAAAACAATATATAGGTAGGTGTGTCTTTCAGCAGAACAATCTGGAATCGCGTAGGTGTCAGTCGGAAGTGATGGCCCCTGGAAGCTCCGCCC
This sequence comes from Chrysichthys thysi, assembly GCA_030068315.1. Taxonomy (NCBI): domain Eukaryota; kingdom Metazoa; phylum Chordata; class Actinopteri; order Siluriformes; family Claroteidae; genus Chrysichthys; species Chrysichthys thysi. Next base: position 3,945,943 of record JAQLOM010000018.1, read on the forward strand.
CTTTCCTGATCTCACAGTAGCGATCTTTCTTGTCCTCTTAGGAATTTTCCTACTTGAAATAGGTCCTAATGGCGCATTTTCACTTTCGGTCAAGATAAATGGAGAACGTGTTGCATTCATTAAAGTGAAATAAAACCCATCAAGGTATTGTTTGTTCAACTTAGCAGGCAGGAAAGTCAGCTAGGTTTGTTAGGGATGGAAATTTTTTTATCCGGAAATAGTTACGAACGGCACGACAGAGCGAACTGCGGTCGAATCTTAACCAAAAATGAAAATAAATAAATAAATAAATAAATTTGTGCGATGAAGTGTCCATTGGAGCACTTTACAAAATGACGAATGAATCAGAAATATATAGAAAATAATAATAATAATAATTATTATTATTATTATTATTACTACTATTATTATTATTTCTCTAATTAATTAATTATTTTTTAAAAACGTTCACAATTTGTCACTTTTTTGTGACATTCTCTTCATTATTCCTCTCTGCGATTGTGCACGCCCTACTGCTAGATTTATTTACTATTTTAACATAAAACTCGCCCTTGTGCTGCTATAAGCTCAGCCCTGACTTACTTTAATACCCTCTAAACAGTGCAAATAAAACCGGAGTAAATAATATTTCCCCTGTGCCCAACTCACAGGTGATCAAAGAATTATCCAACCACATAGTCCACGTGCGGCGACACCAACTTTGTAGGTCTCTCGCCGATGCGAAACACACTCCTAGCGAAATGAAATGAAAATCCCCGGTGAACTATAACAAAGGGAAAGATGAGAGAAGTGGAGAACGCGAGGCGTGGCGAGAAAGAAAGTTAAATGCATTAAATCAAAGAAGCTGTTCTGCACGACGGTGATCCCTCACCGGCCTACCAAACACCATAAATCACTCCTGGAAGAAAAAAAAAAACAAAAAAAAGGGGGACACGGGCTGAATTTCAAGCGCAGACGCTTGAGGCGTGATTACACAAAAATGGAAATGGCCTCTTTGAAATCTGATCAAAATGTCGGCACTTTTTTCAACCTGTTTGTGGAGACAGGAGCAAAGGGAGGGACTGAGGAGTTTGTCTGGATGCAGAAAAAGTGAGGGGGTAGTACGTGTGTGTGTAAAAACATTGCAGTGTGTGATGACCGAAGAAAAAGGACTCTTTGTATCCAGGCAACCTCATCACAGGTGCTTGAGCGAGCAATGGGAGTTCTGGTAGAAGTGTGAGAAGCACCGTAATTAAACTAACTCCCACTTCATGTTCATGTCTCAGTCCATCACCTGGAGTTTAAAGCATTCAAACAGCATGACATCCAGCATTAGGGCGTCAAAAAAGTGGATGAAATGTTGGGAACTGTGGGAACAAACCTGACATCTTAAGGCTATTACTGCTACAGTTACTACTATTACAAATACAAATACAGTGGAACATTGGGCTGCGAGTATAATCCGTCCCGGAGACGTGCTTGTAATCCAAATCACTCGTATATCAAAGCGGGTTTCCCCATAAGAAATACTGGAAACTCAGATAATTCGTTCCGCAACCCAGAAATATTTATATAAAAACGATTAATACAAAATATAAAGTAAATATACATAAAACAAAACAGCCTGCACTTTAGCTTTGAAAAGAATCGTGACTGGGGTGAGGGAGATGAGAGAGTGTCGGAAACAGGAATATCAAAGGCTACAACAAAGACACGGAAACTGGAGTACAAACAAGAGTCAAAACATGAGCGAGGTAAACACTAGAACATGGCTTGGCGATAGCGCGGGGAAACGCAAACTAATGCTGCGCAAAATTAGTGCTCATGAGTCAGTTTATATATAGTCTATATAATTAGTCCTAATGCAGAACACCTGTAGTAACCCATGTGATGCGCGAGCATGGCGTGAGTCCTCCGGCATGCACCACAATTGGGAGTGCACGAAACGGGTGTGCTGCACGCGCGCTCCGCGTGGGCCGATCCATGACAGAGAGCAGGAGGATTATTGTGTGTTATTTTCACTACGACTCACGGAATCACTGCAGTCTGTCGCTCACTGGGATCTTTTTCTTTTCGTGCGACTTTAACAAGGAAACTATCCAACGATCGCTGCTTTTGTCTCCTTTTGAGGATTTGGCGGAAACGCGACATTGCATCGTCATTAAACAGATGAGTGACACACACACACTAACAGTATATACTAACGTGGAAGACACGATCCTGCAGTGAGTGACAGAGAGAAGTTGTGATCACGTGAGGCTCGGCAGACGAATACTACACGTATTGCAAAACCTCGCTCGTTAACCAAGTCAGAATTTATTAAAAAAATGTTTTGCTCGTCTTGCGAAACACTCGCAGACCGAGTTACTCGCAATCCAAGGTCCCACTGTAATCTAATTAGTGCGAATGAATGAACGAACGAACGTAAGAAATCTAAAAAATAAAGGTTTGTTTTCATTTTGCAAATGCAAGCCATGATTGATACAACCCCGAAACGAGCTAAATAGAGAAGAACGTTTCATTCCATGTATGCGCTAACAAGTAGCTAATGATTACCTTTTTTTATTTATTGAAGAACAAATCAGACTTTTTATCCATTTAGCATCCGTTATCCGTTTAAAGTTGAGGAGTGTCCGCGAAAACGCTCTAGCCTGTGTTGTCATCAGCAGGAAAGAACGGTTTCCTCATTCCCTCCTGATTTAATCTTGTCTGTTTTACTCTTGTACTCGTGCCCCGGGTGCAAATGTTTTTTTAGGATCAATCCACAAGAGTGCCCACCTACAGTATTAAAAAAAAAAAAAAAAAGAGCAAAAAAATCACCTTCCTTCATGGGTACTCGATAGCCTCTGGGCCCCGGCGTACCACACGGATGCTAGCTTTACCTGTCGTACACAGCTATAACGCTGGAAACTCTAAATGCCAAATACATGTCTTCTCACAGAAACCTTGAGAAAATAAACCGTATCGTCTAGGGCAGGGGTCCCCAACCACCGGGCCGTGAACCGGTACCGGTCCGTGGGTCTTTTGGTACCGGGCCGCGAAATAATAATAACTTTCCTGAAATTTTTTGTTATTTTATTTTCATTAGTTTCATTGGTCTCTTATTTTGAAAAATTCCACACTCGTCTGACGTTTTCAGGTGTGCCGCTGAAATGGCCGTCCCCCCCAGGTCGCGTGAATAAATTCCGCTAGCAACCCCCCCCCAGCCGTCCATCCTTTTACATCGCAACCCCCCCCCCGGGTCCGTGGAAAACTTGCCCGACGTGAAAATGGTCCGAGGTACAAAAAAGGTTGGGGACCACTGGTCTAGGGTGTGTCTTGTCCCGCTGTTATAATAATAGCTTGCAAGAATTAGCATACTTGCAACGTTCCGCAACTTTGCGATTAAAAACTGAGCCGTTGTTAAATATCCCGTATCCATTCTAAATGGGTTTGAATCCGACTGATTGGTTTGGATCATGGCTTCGTCCCAGAAGTCGCCTTCACACCTGGGTGATGAACGTTACGATGTTACGGTGATTATCAGCTATTACTGAATTAGCATGGATCTGGGGGCTAATTCAAAAATGGGTTAATTTGGGTCCTTTTTTTTCTTTTCTTACAACAGTAGTTAAAGAGCTGACCAAATGTCATGAAAATACCCCATTTCTCTTAAAAGGTAGGAGAATTGCTGGTGTTCTTGAGTGCAGATCTAAAAACGAGCAGTTCGGCAGGCCACATGCTTATTAAATTGCACTCAGATGTGTGTTATTTAAGATGACTAAGGTGCACCATCTTGACAAATATGAGGAAAAAGAAAAAAAAACGGCTAACACCTGCTTTCTCACATAACTCCTTTGGATGAAGGGGGGGGGGGGTAGGAGGCATATATTTAATAGAACTGCAAAGACAAATGTCAATGCCATTTGTCAAACTGGAAGAATTCTTATCAAAAAGTCTAATCCCCCTGCTTACCTGAGGTTATATAAAGACTGCACATTATTAAAGGTTCAACAAAGATCCCTCGCACAGCTTCCAGGTCTGTTTCCTTTCCTATATTTTAATAAATCCATATGTTCATGTGTTTCGCTCTCCAAATCTCTCAGTTAATTGTATCACCTGGATGACTTTGGATCATTTGTCGAAAATAACGCCTCTCACTCCTTAATGTGTCGGAGAAAACCAAACAGAAGCAAATCAGAGCCTTATTTCAGGGAAAATACTGCCAAGTGACAGCCCCGCCCGGCACAGGCAGTACTGCCAGGACTTATGGGTAAAAATAACCTCGGCCAAATAGCGAGGAATCTATCACGTAGTTTACCAGAACAAGCACTTTATTTCGCACGCGTCTCAGACAATGTGCTGGCTTTGCTTTGGAGTCCTGCGCACTAACAAAACCTTTCTCTTTTTTTTCCCCCTCTCTCGTCCTCTCTCCCAGACACATGATAATAATAAGTTTACTCTAACGCTGCATTAAAATAAAAAAGAAAAAGTTGGGGGTGGTTTTTTTTCCCCTTCAAAAAAGTTGTGTAATTCGTACAGTGGGTTAAATACGCATGTTCATGAAAAAAAAAAGACAAAAAACATATGCAGTCCTTAAAGAACAAAGACCGTGCAAATGAAAACTTAAATGAACTCTCGTGTGTTGCTGTTTGTAATTTCCTAGACATCTATCCATCATCTATACCGTTTATCTATTAAGGCTTCAGGGGGAAGCTGGAGCCAATCCCAGCTGACATCGAACGAGAGACGAGAGTCGGGGGAGGGCCCCCGTCTACCGAGCCGCTCCTTGTTCCTCGTGTTTTGACAGAACTTTTTATTCTTATACGCAAGTATATTGAAATCAAGCTCATTATTTGGTACAATCCCAAAGCTTCGCTGTGCAGCAAGGCAAACGTGCTCGTCTAGTGATGTAATCTGCCTCCTCAGCGCCTACGCTGCAGTTTTGGATGAACGAAGCCTCCACATGTCAATCAAACCGCACACACACACACACACACACGCCAATTTGGATCTCAGCGCTAAGTGACAAGAAGGCTGAGACATCTCGAAGCTCATGTTTGTTTGCGTGTGCTGGTAATTTGCCTTCAGCTTGTGATTTACTCAATCATTACATCGCACTACATTTCACGATAATGGAGTAGTTCGGCCTAAACCGTCACTCTCCATCTCCATCTATTCTGTAACATTCTAAAATCGATAACAAGATTAGAGCCGGTGTTGGCGAGACAGGAGCCGTGAGGCACCGACGCCTCGCGCAGACCCACGAAGAGTGACGTCTCATAATTATTGCTATTTTATTAACTCACCCGAGAAGCCAGTATTTAATTCTAGATTTAACTGACGGGTGTAAATTTTTTTATTACACATCCAAGCGCTCGAATCGGTTCTACTGATGATGGACTCCACCTATTTGGAGCTAGTAAAATATACAGTAGCAGGCGCTTGTATTCCAAAGTGGAAAGGTCCTAAAACAGATCTTGCGAGGCTCCTAACTCTTGAATGTAGAATTATTCGTACACTACAGTGATATATCGGTATAAATAGTGGTGCGTAAAGTATTCAAGATCAATACAAAAGCTGTAGGGAGTGACGGTTTGTTATCACCAGCCGATCAGGAAGACAGGCTAAGATCCAGGAAACGGTTAGCGTCTGTCCTTAGCATCATCATATTTACTTGAAAACGACAAAATCAGGAGATGTACAGTGCCGTGCAAAAGTCTTAGGCACGTGCAAGGAAATGCTGCAAAGTAAAAATGACTTCAAAAAGAATGAAATTAAATCTTTCCACTTAAAGGAAAAATACTATAACATGCAGGAAACGGGAATAAACTAAGCAAAGGCAATATTTGGTGTGATGAGCCTTTTTTTTTTCTTAAACAGTAATCCCAGGTACAATGTGTACAGCTTCATAAGGAAATGAGGTGGCGAGGTTTTCTGCCACACTGCTCTTCGGGAGACTCGGACTTGTGAACTTATTTTATTTCTTGTACGCAAAACCCAGGAGTCCTCATCTCGTGTTTTCTCTGAAAAGTGCTCTCTTATGTCATATGTTGAGTTCTTTATTGACGTTCAAAACTTTTCATATACAAAGAATTTATTTATTTTTATTTATTTATTTATTTTTTTAAAGTAATGTCCGGATATCAAAATTGGTTTTTCGTACTGACTCGGTAATGCAGAAATCGGAAAAATAAATAAATACCTAGAATAAAATTTGTACAAAAAAAAAAATAGGGTGCCTGAGACTTTTGCACGGTACTGTCCTTCAGAAGTATGAGGACATTTTTAATAAAATACAAACGTTCGCAATATAGTAGGACCTCGAATCATCATGTTTGCGTAATTTGTTGCCTACTTTGCCTAATTTGTGCAGGATCTTGTGCAACAATGGCATTTTAGTAACAAACCGTAATAATGAAATGGAGTGAAATTCTGTTCATTTAAAAATCTGGATTCATTTAATCCACTGTAAGACATTCTATAAACTGTTCTGATGTACCTTGCTCATCATCTCAATTTGACCTCTTTTTGACCTCAATTTGAAATGTTCTACTTGTTACACTGCCTGATAAAAAAAAAAAAAAAAAAAAAAATAATAAATCCCCAATATATTTTATCCTATAACCCCTTTCTGTCCGTGTCTGCTCATCATAAACTACAAAAAAACTAAATAAAACCTACACTTATAATTCTAACTAGACAGATAGAAAGCAAAACACATTTCTCGTCAGTAGAAATCCACTTTTTTTTTTTTTTACATTGTATACAGCCACTAGATAGAATTAGTGAGTAATTTTGTGTACTTTTGGGTGGAAGTGTACGTTTTACTACAGAATACAGATTGTGTAATTTTCCAAAAATATTGCGTAAATTATGTGAGGTGCAATAAACACTCACTCACTCGCTCACCTTCTACCGCTTAATCCCGTTCAATGTCGCGGGGGGGGGACGCTGGGGCCGATCCCGAGATGACTTTGGGCGAGGGAGTCGCTAATCCACCACAGGACCTACACACAGAGAGCTTCTACCAAAGATTTTAGAGCGGAGCAAGATATATATATATTACTTATGTTGTACGTCATAAGCAGGAGTACCACCGTGGACGCCATCTTGGTAAGCCCACCGTAACAATCCTTGTCTGTTTCAGCAAACGGCAAGCGCCACCTTTTGGAAAACGTACGCTAAACTGTCCAAAGTTCTTCAAGCACTCATGAGGAGGTTAATTGTTGTCAATACCATTTGAGATAACAAATCGATGTCTGTAATCTCCAATTATTGAGGAAAAAATCTAACAATCCGCTCAAATTATCTATTGATGTCGTCTTAACGCAGGATGTCATAATTTTTCACAATACAAACAAGGCTAATCCATCAAAACAAGAAACAAGACGATTTCAGAAGAATGCCGCATGTTTCCCACGGGATCCGGCCTCTGTGATGAAAGGCCAGCTTACCAAAATGGCGCCCATGCTATCGAACTTCCGTACTTCCTGATTATCGACGTATTTTCCGTCCAGTAAGCTATCTTCGCGCGTAGTGCTTTAGAATCTTTGCTTCATCTAAGTGCACTAATATGGTTTTTCATGAAAAACAGCAATGGTTTTGGTCAGGCATACAGCACTAAACAAGACCTGGAAGATTACCCCAAATCCTTAAGGTCTGGAGTAGGAACGCAAAGTAAGCTATGGTTTGGTGGTGAGTTATGATGTTGATGGCCACTGAGTAGTGTATTGAAATGTCCCAGTGAAACAGATCTGCCAAATCAGAGTACCATACACTGGCGCTAATATCGCAAACATGCCCGCATATCACGATGTATTGAATTTTAAACGGTGCACCATGTATCGTTAGGTCTCCACCGACTACAGACCGTTCTGAGACTGGCTTCATGGAGAACGTGGCGGAAATGTGGAGCTAGGAGATGTAAAAACTCATTACAGAGATCAGAAATAGATGGCTTGGAAAAATATATTAGCTAGGGGTCCCAAGTGTGGTCTTTCTTCCAAACTTCAATTATTGGACACCTTCATTTTGGCCATAACCCAGCTTCAAATGAGCCATAAAAAGGTAATGTGGCTTTGTGTGCTTGAATAAACAATAACAGTGATGATTAATGTATGAACGCCATTTCCGTAAGCCTGCTGAGACTCCTTAGGAAATGAACAGAATCCCCCAGGCTTATTACACCTAATGCAAATACATAAAATACTCCCAGACATGAAATTGATCAGGAATAAAATGTTGCATAGGGAGTTCATCTCGGACAGCGGACACATACATGCTTGCCAAATGTACCGTCTTGTTATCTTCCATCTTCTCACCATCTCATAATGAAAGCTTTTTATTATTCGGCATCATTTAGGCACAACGCAAGACCAATCCGCGGCGGCCCCGGTTTGCTTTAAAGCTCCAAAAGACACAAGTGCATGGAGAGGAGGCGGGAGATAAAACAGCGACTACTGCTTCTGCTGCTAAAATGAGAAAGCAGTGACTTTGCAACTTTCTCCAGCTCATGTTACACCGGTGCTATTTGATCCGATGATGGTGCTGGTTATTTGCTCACAAGGTCGAGCAGCTCCTATACATCTGATGAGGAGGAAGGGTGTCATGTCATGATCAGATATGCTCTGTTGTGCAAGGGGAAAAGTGAGAAGGATCAGATTCCCCCTTCTTTCCACTTTCCTGGAAGAATATCTCAGCCAGTAGTATTGCACCATTCACTTTTATCTTGATTCCTGGTAATGCCTGTCAACCACTGAGCACCAACACGTCAAGCTTCCTAGTCATTTTTGAGTTTTTTTTTTTTTTCGGTGCATAAAATAATGTTTTCATAACTCCAAAGTGTAACATTACATCTTAGCTTCTTTTAACAGCCTATAATCAGGAAGAAGACATGGCCAATTGTGATCGTTCCTCTTTTAATTTTTCTTCCACAGGACAGAGGAAAGCAATAACGTAAAAAGAAGTGAAATGAAAATGTTTTATGAGTCCTGGGCCGCCTGTGCTAGGAGGAAGTAGTCGGCATGAGGATGGGCTACGGAGCCAGAGACCCATTTATTTAGTCTGCACCACGTTCCTGTTCACTGAATCATCTCCACTGCAAAACTCTCAAACAGTCAATGAAAATGTCGCAGAATGGCACAATGAAGCACTGGAGACAGGAACCAAGAAAGATCATTGATCATCATGGAGCAAGAAAGGACTAAATATGCTTGTTTAAATAGAGTGCTGCTTGGAAGCTTATGATTTTATTATAAGCTGCTTATAATTTGCTGTATTTCTGTATAAATGTGTGCAGTGCATTAGTCGGGAAAGCTTTTTCTTGGTATTGTTACCTTTTCTAGCCTTTTGAGCACTTTAACTGAATTCCTCAGGAATCTCCTTCATCCAGGGCATGAAGTATTTCCATAAACCTGTTTGGTTAAGACCAGACCTTGATAGGGAAGCTCCAAGGTTATGTCCTTGAAACATGGCAGTCTGCTAAACTCCCATGTGATTGCTATCCCCTTGATTGAAATGGCTGACTTTAACTCACACTCACACAGGTTCAAATACTTTTTCAGACACAATTTCAAGATATTTAAAGTTGGACAATTTTGCTCACTAAATAAATGGAAGGTGTATGATTTCTTGGGGGGGGGGGTTTCTTCTTTTTTCTTTTTGACATTTGCGTAATAGGGTCACACAAAGGCGGACCCCAGTTTTATGAATGAAGAGCACATTTCAGGTCAGATTTATGCCGAAATGTAGAAAATTGTCAAGGGTTCAAGGACGTCACTTAATTTCACTCGTTTATAGAGGATGGGATTAAAACCAGTCGAAACTAGCTATGCAACCAGGTCTGTTACTGTAGCGACTCTTTCCATTGTTAGATCCATGGTGATGAAAAACGCTAGGCTCGGGTTGGGATTGAACGCATACTCCATGATACGGTCGAAAAAAACATTTATTGAGTCCATAAAAAAAAAAAAAAATTAAAAATTAAATTAGGCATTAGTACCAAACTTAACAAAGACATTTATGAACAATTCAAAGCGCAACATAAAGTATGGTCAAAACGGTGTGAGAAACCGGGCTCCGTTGTTCATCCTTCTCCTCCTCCGAACCACACCTATATGGCCTTTAACCTATGATGTCACCATGTCAGAGGTCAATACAACATAAAGTACAAGTTAAAATACTGATTCATAACCTTCTCATTAAACTACAAAATCAATAATCAATCCAAAATATTAACTTTCAAAACATGAAATATCAAAAATGGACTAATATCAAAAATGGCTGTAAAAGTTACATTATATTACCATCATTTGACAGACGCCCTTATCTACAGCGACTTACATTTTTATCTCATTAATACTAATGAGCCTTTAAGGTTAAGGGCCTTACTCAAGGGCCCACCAGTGGCAGCTTGGCGGTGCTTGGATTTGAACTCCCGACCAGTAGTCCAACGTCTTACCTCCCTGAGCTACCCCCTGCCCTGTTTTCTAAGAAAAACTTATTCTACTCAAACGTTGACCAAAATACCCACAGTTATTTCTACAGTATTTGTACCTTCTCCTTGTCTGGGTCACGGAGGATCCTATAACTTGGGACACTGAGACAAGACTAAAGTATGGGTACTTAAGTACAATCCAGAAGTCATGGTCAGATATTCAAAGGGACTCAGAGCACATCACAAGCTCAAAAACCACCAGCTTATCCAAGGACTTATCCAAGTCGCATGAACAGACTAAAAAAAGTAAGTAAAAAGTAAGAAACACAGGAAACGAGTTCAAAAATACAATTGACAAGACCCCACAAAGAGACGTAGACACACCAAGGTCTGTCAACCTGAACAAGAGTTAATACCAACAGCTAAACACAGTGCCCAATACTTATGATAAGGACATGGAGAAGTAAGAACAAGCAAAAGCAGCAGTCAGAATTCTGGGAACCAGAACGTGCACCAGGAGGAATTTATGACAGATCTTGGTAACACTGGACACGTCACAGGATGGGACATCAGTCCATCACAGGACGTATTGGCTTCCCCAAAAATATAAACAAATGATCCATTTTAAGGACAGTGACCAATGAGATGAATGAATGAATATCAATGCACAGCACTGGATGAGCATCACACCATGTCCCCAAACCTCCAAGTTAATCAACAGGGCCTTTCTATTGTTCCACAAGTAAACACAACCTGAATTTCGTTGGGTCCCACGGATCCCAGGCCTGATCCAGACTCGTAGTCTAAATCTCATGAAAATATATCCTCCTGAGACCCGAGAGGTGTTTAATGGTGTGCGCCTTGTCCTTTCTCCTCACTGTTTGTCTTTTTTCGTAACTCATAACTATTCAACTTGGTCATTGTCTCCAAACAGCAAGAAGTTTGGCAAAAGAGTAATACC
>JAQLOM010000018.1:3975275-3987019 GCA_030068315.1 Chrysichthys thysi
TTAAGTATTAGTATACATGAATGTACTTACATTTAAAACACTTAAGTATTACTGAGACAGAAATATACTTATAATCATTGTATTTGTAGGATATTTTTTGACTCAAATAAAACAAAAATTTTTTGACAAAAAATAAAAATGTACTACATAAACTTACAGTACATTATTTTTAATGCATTAAAATATATTTCTTTTCTTTTTTTTTTTTTACCAGGGATTACATGTAGAACTATATGTTTTGGGTTAAATCTCAAACCTTTGTCATGTGATACTACAATTTAAGTGCTTAATAAGAATTTCTTGATGATTCTGCCTCCTTAGGTATTAAAGATGAATTACAATAGAGTCAAAGAGCTACGCAAGGAGACGTTTCAAGGCCTCGACAAGTTGTCGCGTCTCTATATGGACCATAATTCCATTGAATTCATCCATCCAGAAGCTTTCTATGGCCTGACCTCCCTACAGTTAGTCAGTCTTGAAGGCAACGCACTCCAGCAGATTCACCCGGACACTTTTATAACTCTGCGATACAACCAGATATTCAAATTTTCCTCCATCAAGACCATATATTTATCCGAAAATGCCCTGACGGCTCTCCCTGCTACAGTGTTCACCGGTTGCTACCAGCTCGAGAATCTCTTCCTCAGTGGAAACCCTTGGTCATGCGATTGTCAAATGGACTGGCTTGCAGCATGGATCGAAAGGAATCCAGGTAGGCCTATGGATGACAGAACCCTTTCCATGTAGTCTCTGCTGTATATACAGTATCTGACTGACTGCAGACAAAGTACTTCTACGTACGTTCACTGAGAGACTCAGACTATCGGCTGCCTTTGAAAAGGCAAGTGAAGACATTACAGGAACATGCTCTACATCAAACAATTTTCTGGTCATGTTTCATAGCCATGTGTCTGCCAAAAAAATTAATTTTTCTTATGTGGTTTCTGTTGTACACCTGGATGGCTTTATTTTCAGGGAATCCTTAAGTAGACCTTTCCGTCTAAGTCTCCCATTCCTTTGCAAACATGACTACTATTACTTGTTCTTCTCACCTTGTCCATTCTGCCTAAAACATCCTTTTTTTTTATTACAGGTGTCCTGAAATGCAAAAGAGACAGGAGATTATCCGGGGTACACATGTGCCCAATCTGTAAATCTCCACTTACCTCCAGAGGCAGCAATATAATTCATCTGTCAAGTCAAGCCTACGCATGTTCTAAGCCATGGATTCATTCCAGTTTAAAGCAGAGAAATATCACAATGGAGGAGAACAGCTATGCCCCGGTTCTTCCCAAAGACTTCATTGCTCCAATTGGGATGATGGAAATAAAACTTACAGATCAGTACAACAAAGATGCAAGCATTGCCTGTGTTGTCCAGAGGCCTGAAGTTTTGGACAACTTGAATGTAACCCAAGGAGTCACAGATGATGATGTTACAACCCTCAGTGCAACTGTGGCTACGTCTCTTGTTTGTAATATTGATTACGATCATATTCGTCAGATTTGGGGCATCTTGGCCTCTTACAGTGATACTCCTATGAGACTTGAGAGAGAGCTGCGTCCTAATATGTCACCGGAAATGACGTACAAATACAAGCAAACAAGATCAGACGATAGTGAACTCTTCACAGAGATCGAGGCAGAAATTAAGGCAAATCCTGCATGGTTAATGCAAGGTGCCGTTACCTTAAAGCTGGACCTTACCACCACCACGTATTCAACACTCCACATTAAATATGCGTCCGATGTTGAAATGAATGTTGAAAGCAATAAAATGAGGAGAGACCGATTCAGCTGGACTATGATCAGGAAGCACAACCAGACAAAGACCGAGTTTTTAGTACTTTCTGGTGGTGTGGCTGAACTGACCTGTGAGACCCATGGTGATCCCAAACCCTCCATAGAGTGGATATTTCCAGATGGAATTAAGGTACGGGCGCCATATAGCAGCGAGGATCGGAGGATAGTGATATCAGACAATGGGAAGCTTACTTTAAAAGCAGCAGATAGCTCCGATGCTGGTATTTACCAATGCATTGCAACTAATTATCTCGACGCAGATGTACTCTCGTTTAGAGTTATGGTACTGCCCCCAGATATTGAGGAGGAGGATGTTAACGGGGGCCATCTTTCACAAAACGTGGGTGGGAGCTTAATTCTTGATTGCGAAACAAATGGTACCCCACAAGCCTCTGTCCAATGGATACTACCAGACCACACTGTTCTGGACCAGTCTTTTGGAAACAGAAAGCTCTACCCAAATGGTACTTTAGCAGTACATCCCCTGACTGAGAGAGACAGGGGATTTTACAGATGCTTAGCTGCTAATCATCTTGGGGTCGATATATTAGGCTTCCTGGTAAATGTTTCCAGTAGTGGGACAAAAACTGTGACACTAACCAGCATAGATGGGTCTGGTGAGGACGTACAGCCTGACGTAGAAGACACCCAGATGCTTTACAGTGAAGGTTTTTCTAGTAGAATTAGCCAGGAATCGAGGACAATTACTTCAGACAGACCGTATCCCAGGCCCAGGGCCTCACTTCGTCATGGGGTGGCAACAAATAGAAGAGGAGGTAGCAGATACACCGGGTGGTCTAGAAGGATGTTTGACAAAGTATCCAGGAGAATAGACCCGGAGAGATTGGCAGATTATATCCAAAGATCTCAGAACAAGAAATCAGGGAAAGATAAAGAAAGCATGATAAACTCTTCAGATAATTCACAAGCTATTGATGATGAGACAGGTTCAGGGAATATGGTGTTTAAAGGTGATGTTTCCATGCCAGCTCAAGCAGGATCAAGTACAGAAAATCCAGGAAGCATCTATGGGAGTGTTATGGCCACAAATCACCCACTAGTGAATGATCAGAATAAGGCCATTAAGGTACTGACAACTAATCTAGACAATGTTATAGCAATAACAGAAAACATGACAAGTTCCTATACTTATACAGATGCCAGCCCAGTGGTTCCAAGTGTTACTCTTAGCAATTATGAATTTCAAAAAGACGAGACAACACCTTTTATAACAACCGCAAATAATAAAGTCGATGCTAGTAGGAGCAAATCCCACAGTTCAGAAAGAAGCACAAATACACCTTTGCAACCATTTACTGTAAAATTTACAGTCACTGAGACCATGGATAACATGGAACTTCAATTTTCTGGGGACATGCCAGAGGCTACAACCGAGGTCCCACATCTCAACTCTCAGGTGGTGGATCAAGCAACACAAAGGATCAACCCAGTAGTACACACATCTACACACCCTGAGAGCCAAACCACTTTTACAGCCATCGCTACAACAGACAGAGAACGGGACGAGATCACGTTTCATACTACTCAAAGAATCAAGGCTCCCCATCTGCCCCCTGGATCTACCATCATCTCCCAGCAGCAGATACACATTATTCCTTCCAATAAAAAGCGAATGGGAAGAAGACGTCATTTTTTCAATAGACGCAGAATGATTCGGCCAAACAAGATCACAGATATGCAGTCCTTATTGGATAAGCTCAAAAAGCCGTCTACGGAATACGACAGCAACGCCACTGTCCAGTGCACGATGGAACTGACAACAAATTGTGATCATGAGAAAGGTAGAATGCCTACTGTAAAATCCAAACCAGAAGAAGATTCAATTAGGAAATCTCAAGTACCTACTGCTTCTTTAGGAAAAATGGATAAACTCATCACAACAACCCTGAGCACTCCATTTATTACTTCATCAGTGACATCCCCTATGTCTACTACATTTAAAACTGAGGGTCACTTGAAAGTTGTGAGTTCCAATGAACCTGTTCAATCTACAAATATCCCTGAGCTAAGAGCTACAAAAGATTTGACGGGAAACGTTTCAACCGCTGTTTCAACTACGACAACTAAGGCGTCTAATGTTATACAGGGGAAGATACCATGGCATAGATTGTTTGGAAGCAAAGAGGGTCAGCGGGAAATTCTTAAGAGACTTCGAAAACCATCCAAACCCTCCATGACAATACAGAGCACAACAACAGGCAGAACCATGACCACAACTGGACCATCAAGGGCCATAACTACCCTACCTACAGCTGAGTCAATGGCTGCACCAATGACAGCCATACCTCCTGTCACACAAGGACATCAGGGCACTTTAGACTTATCCTCTAATAACTTCAGAGGATCAGATTCATCAAAATTCCCAGAATCAAAGAATTCCTATTCAACAATAATGTATACACCAGTAACTACACCTATGTACGGATCCAGGGTATCCACAGCTACAGCATTCAACATGTCACCAATTCCACCATCGTTAACAACTAATAAAAAGCCATACAAGGAGGATACGGTTGAGTTCTCAGGCTCTTACTCTGGAGGGTCCGGGGGATTTGCTGATAGATCTTTGGGAATTCGAAAGCCAGGTTTCCACAGACGGCGTTTCAGAGGAAGACGGCCAGTTAAAAAATCTAGCACCCAAGCTCCAACAACCAAACCTGCTCTATTTGAAACCACCTCTTTAGCCCCACAGACAACCTCAGGAGCAACTAAGTCCTTGTATATACCTACGATCGAGGTTGCAGGATCATCTCTACATACTTCATCTCATGTAATAGACTCTGACGATGAAGAGTGGAGAACCACAGTCAAACCAACCAACTTCTCAAAAACTCATTCCGTACCAAGTGAACCTTCACCAACACAGAGCTTTTCTTATGAAACTACTACGGCAATGCCGGACGTCACACCGCAGTCCAAAAGACAGAAAACCAAAGCAAGAATGAACACAAATAAAAGAATTCCACCACAAAGAGGTGGAAGGTATCAACCTCAGAGACCTGTGATTCAAAGAATGAGGCCAAACTTATCTAATGGAAACAGCGCCCATGATAAACAACCAACAACAATTGGTTATCCTGACACTAAATGGGATGGATCTGGGAAGAAGTCTAGTACTGAGAGGACACAGATGTTTGACACGGTGACTTTTGTCACAGAAGAAAAGAACAAGATCACTTCATTTTCATCCAGCAGTGATATCTTTAATGAAATTTCAAATACTTATGATCACCCCACAGTGTATGACACTAGATCATCAACAACCAATGGATATGACTTGTCTACAAAGGATGTAACATCCAAGCCAAGAATGGTCGGGGGAAATGCAGCCAGTTTTACAGTTGAGTCAAACTCTGATGCGTTCCTTCCTTGTGAGGGGACCGGTAATCCTGAACCCACCATCAGTTGGAAACGGTACTCCTCCAGCACAGGTACGAATATTCTGAATGTTTGTAGGTCAGGTTTCAAAAATAAACCTTGTATATTAGGTCATGTGTGGGGTTTTTTCCCTTCTTTTTTGTTTGATTTCATTGGTTTTATGTTCCTCTGTTTTCATTTCAGGGACTACACTGACCATTAAAGGAAAAATGGGGAAATTTGAGGTTTTCAGGAATGGAACATTGTTGATTCAGAATGCGAACATCAAAGACCGAGGACAATACCTTTGTATAGCTGAGAATGCTCATGGATCCGACAAACTCACTGTCACGCTCTCAGTGGTGGCTTATCCTTCCCAGATACTAGAAGCGAAAGTTAGAGAGATCAAAGCCCACTCTGGTGAAACAGTTGAGCTGAAATGCAAGACAGAAGGAAGACCGTTGCCAGTCGTGTCATGGATTCTAGCAAACCGCACTCAAGTCAGGGGTCAAAACGATGGTCGCGGCAGAGTAAGCCTTGCTCCAGAAGGTACTCTGGTCATCCGACAGGTCTCAGTATATGATCGAGGCTATTATAAATGCATCGCAAGTAATCCTGCTGGTATAGACACGGCGACTGTGCGGCTTCAGGTGGTGGCAGCACCCCCTGGCATTTTAGAAGAGAAACGGCAACTGTTGAGGGTTAATGTTGGGCAGAGTGTATGGATGCCCTGTACAGCACAAGGAGACCCTCAACCCACTACACACTGGGTTCTGATGGATGGGACAGTTGTAATGCCACTTCACACTAGTTCCAGAGTGCACTCATTTCCTAATGGCACCCTTCACTTGAAAAACCTGGATGTCTCTAGCAGTGGAAAATATGAATGCATTGCTACGAGTTCCACAGGATCTGAAAGGAGAGTAGTCACACTATCTGTGGAAAAAACAGAAATCGCCCCGCAAATAACTGAAATATCAGGCCGGAGGACTGAGCTGGGATATGGCAACCAACTACGTTTGAACTGCTCTGCAACTGGCATTCCCAGACCCCAAATTATTTGGAGACTTCCATCCAAAGCCCTTGTAGACCAAAGACACAGGTAATTAAAAAATACATTTGTGACCCGTGCTGGCAAAATGAGTCGGAATGCACGTAGGCTACAGTAAGTATGAGCTAAGAGGCCAAACATGGTTTCGGTTGAAATGAGATTTTCTCAAAAATGAGTCCATAAAGCCCTCATTTATTGATCCCCATGATAAAACAGGAAGAAGACATCCCAAAGTACTTTTATTTGAAGGTTTTGTTCATTATGTTCATTCGTGTGTCTTCATTAATTAGTCCTTTGTCGTAATATTCCATGATAAATCCGTGTTTTTCACTGCACGCTCGCGGCGAGACGGGGGAATCCCCCTACCCGTGTTTGGTATCGTTGTGAAGCGTAGTTCTTCTACTTCCTGATAATACACATGGAATTCCCAATGACGCTTTTATGAACCGATGGAAAGCGAGTTCCCAAACCTCATTAGACGTAAACAAAAGTGGCTAGTTGCTAGGTGGCCATTTTTTGTCCGATTTAAAAAAACCACGCCCCATTTTGAAGGTCTTTAGATGCACAATGGGGAAATAACAATAACTCACTTTTGAAAATTTCCTCATTCTGACTAATTTTGCCAGCACGGGTCACATTTGGGTAAAAATGCCACTTTTATCAAATAACTTCATTCAGAATGTGAAATATTTTAAACATGTTAGCTTTCTTATTGCTGGATCCCCTAAATGCACTACTCTCTTCCCTGTACCTCAATGATATTAACTAACTCACGTGTTAGAGGTACTTCTCACCTCTAGTCTGAAGATTTTACTGACCATGATCCCTTTACATTATTGCTTAATTTGCTATAGTGTTTAATTAAAGATGCATCAACTAATCTCCAAAACTTTTTTCCATTAGCTGTGGCATGGTAAAGTTGGAGTCCAAGTGCATGGGGATAGATCAGATGATATGAATTTCTCAGCACGATACGTATATGCAAATATAAAAGCATTGCTTTTGTAGAAAGGCTTCTCAGTGATCAGTGTCAACTTTGTAAAACCATGACATCAGTATTATATCAGCATTACCTTCCTCATGACAGTGCTTTTCTATCCATATTTATCTCAGTTTGTAATGTTTACATAGTTCTCAATACCTGGAATGCAATTTCCCACGAACGACCAAAGTTATAAAGCAGCCTTCTTACTTTCTTACCAAAATCTCGTGTTTCTTTTTTACAGAATGGGAAGCCGTATCCAGGTGCTGGAGAATGGAACGCTTGTGATTGACTCAGTTAGTGACAAGGATGCTGGAGACTACCTTTGTGTAGCACGCAGCAATGCGGGAGACGACCTACAACTAATGAAAGTCTCTGTGTCCATGAAGGCAGCTAAGATTGAACCCAAGTTTGTTGGGAAGAAGCAGGTACCATATGGCAAGGACTTAAAGGTAGACTGCAAGGCTTCTGGTGCTCCTGTACCAGAGATTTCATGGGGCTTGCCAGATGGTACATTGGTCAACAATGCTCTTCAAGCTGATGGCAGAATAAGAGGTCGATCCAAACGTTATATATTGTTTAATAATGGAACGCTGTACCTGAATAAAGTGGGGATGGATGAAGAAGGTGACTATACCTGTTATGCAGAGAACAGCCTAGGCAAGGATGAAATGCACGTTCACATCACTGTTGTGAGTGCGGCACCTCGAATACGCCCCCCAGCCCTCACATATGCCAAAGTCAAGCCAGGAGAGAACGTCCGCTTTGACTGTGAAGCCATAGGGGAACCCAAACCAAAGATTCTGTGGATGCTACCATCCAGTGACATGATCGCTGCATCCAATGAACGATACTTGATGCACATCAATGGATCTCTTGATATCCGCAATGTAAAATTAGCTGATGCCGGAGAGTATGTTTGCATAGCTCGGAACCCTGCGGGTGACCAGAGCAAAGTGTACAAGTTGGAGATGGATGGAAATCCACCCATCATCAATGGCTATAACCAGAACAGGACAGTTGTTAAGGATATAGCAGAGAAGTATACTAGGAAGCTAATAGACTGCAAGGCAGAAGGAGACCCTCCACCAAAGATCACATGGATAATGCCAGACAATATCTTTCTCTCAGCTCCTTACTACGGGAGCAGAATTATCGTGCATTACAACGGAACTCTAGAGATCCGCAATGTCAGGCCTACAGACACTGCTGAGTTTATCTGCATGGCACGGAATGATGGGGGTGAAGCTGTCTTGGTAATACACCTGGAGGTTACCAACCAAGTTACGAGGCCTATCTTTAAAAACCCCTTTAATGAGAGAGTGCTTACTCAACTAGGAAAAACTACGTTTCTTAACTGTTCTGCTGATGGATATCCACCTCCAGATATGATCTGGACTTTACCAAATGGTACCCAGTTGACTGGAGGGCCAAACAGGGGATCTCAACATTATCTGGGCAGTGATGGGACATTTGTCCTATATAACCCGAGCAAAGGGGACGCCGGCAAGTATCGCTGTGCTGCAAAGAATAAGGCTGGGTACATTGAGAAGCTGATTATTCTAGAGGTTGGACAAAAGCCTTACATCCTAACACGGCCGAGAGGGATTATCCGCAGCGTGTCTGGAGAACCCCTGTTCCTGCACTGTTTGACTGATGGAAGCCCTCGTCCCAACATCTTCTGGACCCTCCCAGGAGGTCATGTTATAAGCCATTCTCAGGTCACCGGACGCTACCGGCTAATCGACAACGGTACGCTGGTCATCCATCAGACCAATTTACATGACCGTGGGAATTATGTGTGCCGGGCAAAGAATAGCGTAGGCGATGCAGTTCTAACTGTGCCCGTCATCATAATCGCATATACTCCTCGCATCATTAACGGACCCCCACCAAATGTCAAGACAACATCGGGCACTCCGGTTCAGCTAAACTGCATTGCTGTCGGAATACCGAAACCAGAAATCACCTGGGAACTCCCCGACAGATCTGTTCTCTCCACAGCTGGAAAGGGGCGTTCTGCAGGCAGTGAGCTACTCCATCCACAGGGCACACTTATAATTCAGAAGCCAACAAGAGCTGACTCTGGCCAATACACGTGCTTAGCAACTAATCATCTTGGGACAGACACAAGAGTCATATATATGACGGTTATTTAAAACAGGCAATAAACATACACCAGTGCTCTTAAATCTTCAAGACGGCTGTCAGACACCAACATTTCCAAGAAACTCTGTATATTACATGCCGTTGTGTCATATTTCATCATTTAGAGGGCTTGCAGTAGTAAATGTTTTACATTTATTTAACCATGTATCATTCTAAGATTCACGTGGGTGGTATAGCAAGAAATATGGAGAAGGACGGATGTATGGAATAGAAAATAAATTTGGGACAATGCCCCGGAGTCTAAAAACTGCTGGCTAAAAACACTTTACGACCCAGGAGTTTTATGCTGAAAAGATATGTGGTACTAACCTCAGGAGCTTGTTCATACTTTAATTGCTCTGTAGTCTTTTATTGCGCATAAAATAAGTAACATAGTGAGCGGCTGACATCAATCAGACGTTTTTATGTCTTTTGTAATACGGTTTGTGTCGATGTAAAATATTTGCAAGCGATAACATTTTAAGACTGAATTAATATATTTTGAGAGGAAGAAATATCACAGTTTTTATGTGATTGATAGAATAGATCAGCATACGTGGATAGTGGTCTCATTCTTATATTTTAGTAAAAGAAACAATGGTGTTTGTCCCTATATAAATGGCTTTTTCATTCTTTTCCCAAATATTTAAATCTGTGTTTCATATTTGTGACTTTTACACTTCATGAGTTGCTGCGTTTTCAACCTTGAAAAGAATAAGCAGTGGAAATTTCTACAAATAAGGGCGGCACGGTGGCTGAGTGGTTAGCACTGTCGGATCACAGCGAGAAGGTCCTGGGTTCGAGCCTTGGGTTCGGGACAGGCGCCTTTCTGTGTGGAGTTTGCATGTTCTCCCCGTGTTCATGTGGGTTTCCTCCGGGTTCTCCGGTTTCCTCCCACAGTCCAAAGACATGCACAGTGGGGATTAGGTTGATTGGCGACTCTAAAATTGCCCGTAGGTGTGAATGCAAGTGTGAATGGTTGTCTGTCTCTGTGTGTTGCCCTGCGGTGGATTGGTGACCTGCTTCCCGCCACGATCCTGAACAGGACTGAGCGGCAGAAGACGAAGACGAATTTTATACAAATACATAATACTAAAATCTGTATATACATGTACAGTATATGGTTATTTTGCACTTTCCAATTTTTATCATTCCTGTGGGTACATACATAAAACTTGTTTTACTACATAATGATTCGAAAGAACATTCATAAACGTTTTAAATACAGTGGACCCTCGGCTCACGAACACATTCACAAATCAACGTACGAACTAAACTCCTGAGCAGATTTTGTCCTGAACGACGAATAAATCTTTAACTGATGTACAGACAGCCAACCCACGCTTCACGGCACAAACATTCAGTTCCAGTCAAGCATTTTTGTCTCCAATGCATTTTTTTCATTGTGTTTCTCTGCATTTCTGCGCTCTATACGCCTTCATTATGGATATGAAAAGTGGAAATGGTAGTGAGAGTAAGAAGCCTAAGCGTATAACAGTTGAAATAAAGAAACAATCACAAAAAACGAGCTGTCACCATATTTCTGCGCCACCATATTCTTCTGCGACCATATCCCTCCGCCAGCAACTACGTATCCACCGCAAATGTAGCATGCGTTAAAATCATCTGTTTATTTATCTATAATTAAGGTGATTTTAATTTTATTTTACATTTTTTTGCCACACATAAACCCATAATACACTTTAAAAACATGTTTTTGAGGGCTGAAACACATTCATTGTATTTACATTCATTTCAACGGGAAAAATCGATCTGGGTCGCGAACAAATCTGGTCACGAACAGAGTCTCGGAACAAATCAAGTTCGTGAGTCGAGGGTCCGCTGGATTTCAGATATTTTGTTTTCTACAGAATGTTAATGTTGTAAAATATTGATTTACTTGCAAACCCAGGATTTTCCTTTATTTTTCCATATTTGCGGTAATATATAAAGAGATGCTAAGAATAGTGCCGACATCTAACACACAGAGAAATGAGGATGGAAATATACTTTAAATACTGTTATCTTGTAATGATTATATACATTATACATTTTAATGTTAATACTTATAATGTTTAAATCTTCAAGAATATTTTCAGTTTAGGGTTTATCCCTTTATAGGGCACTAATTTCAAATAGGGAATTTCAGAATTTCAATCCTAGAGTGTTATTGAAGGATATTAAAAGACAAGATAATACGAGGATTTTTATTTATTTATTTGTTTATTTATTTATTTAATTTTTGTGTTGAAGTTACCATATATGGTAGTGCAGGGTAAGTTTTTCAAAGACTGTATACAGCAGGGGTCTCAAACTCAAATGACCTGTGGGCCGCAGGAGACAGAGGCTGGGTGAGGTTGGGCCGCATCAGGTATTCCACAAA
>JAQLOM010000018.1:4099751-4111633 GCA_030068315.1 Chrysichthys thysi
CTCTCTGTCTCTCGCTCTCTCTGTCTCTCGCTCTCTCTGTCTCTCGCTCTCTCTGTCTCTCGCTCTCTCTGTCTCTCGCTCTCTCTGTCTCTCTCCCTGAGCTTTATCAAACCTGACAATGTTGCTGATTTGCTGTGTGTGTGATTTTCATTCATTTAAGCTCGTCACGGAACTTTTAAGTTGCCCTAGAAAGTTTCACACGTAGATCCAGTCAAAGCCAGGAAGTCTGACGCGTGAGTCACGACCGTCGAGGCGGATCGGCATAGCAGTCGCGTGAGTCCAGTGCCTTCGTCACGTTTTGGATTTATTAGCACTAAGGAAAGTGATCCGGATCCGACCGGTGACGTTTTTGTGTGTCGTGAGACTGTCATTTTTTTGAAGGGAAAAGAAAAGAGGAAAAACATGCATTCGGAGCTCTCATAACTCCCGCAGTGTGAACGTAGCTTTATATGTGCTTGTATCCGAGTGCTGTAGGGGACATGAACGAGAACACGATATGCAGATCCCTTAGCAGTCTTGAGACTTGTAATGGTGTGCTCTGATCATGCTACACTGATCCCGGTGATGGTGGCGGAACATCCGTTTGTAGGTACGGATCAAAGGTCGCTTTAAACGCAGGTGGATATGGGTTAACGACGACGACAAAACACGCAGCGTTTTGCTCGTCAGAAAACAGAAAGGGTTGGCGGAGTATATGAGGAACATACTTTGGGTTGTGCTGTTGCTGGAAAGTCATCAATGTGACTTGATAGTTTTGATGATCTGACATTTGTGTTGTTCCATCTGTGTGTGTGTGTGTACATATGCATTTGTCGTACACAGAGATGCAGTTATAAAAAATGTTTTTTCGATATCTCCTGTTTAAAGCGATGAAGCGTTGGCGTGTGAGCGACACGTCCTGCGTCTGCGCCCCCTTCCGTTCCGGGTTGCTTTCCAGCCTCCTATAATCAATCTCCCACTTTCTACTTTTCATTCTTTTTCACTTAACCGGGGCAAATTTGTTTCCAATCATGCTTTCGGAGACGAGGGCCCCGCCAACACGCAGCCGACGTCATGAAATATGCATGCCGCGCGTTTGCCCCTCGGTAATTATTGCGAAGGCCTATCAAAAGCTATTAGCCGAGACAGTGAATCTCAGGCCGGCGGGTACGTCTGGAGGATAGGAACCAGCCGGAGCTGAACACTCGCTGTCTATTATTGATGACAACTTATTTACTTTGCCTCCCACAGAATGGCTCTTGGAGGGCTGCCATTTGAGCAGAATCCCGAACCACAGTGTAGAGTACTCTGTCTTGTCATGTCATTTTATAATCCTGTTCTCTCTCGCTCTCGCTCTGAGCTTTACAATCGATCTTAAAAACGAAAAAAAGAAAGAAAGAGACGTCCGACTCTCTGGATTAAGTATTATGATCATATGTTGCTTTTATTATTATTATTATTATTATTATTATTAGAATAATATAATAAGCTTTACTCAATCGTCCTAGGAAGCCTTTTTAAGGATCGTTTGTAAAGATAAATTATCCCCTCCAAACAAACCCCTCTTCCCCTTCCTGCCTTTTTGTTTCTCGAGGCTGCCAAATCCGATCTCTGAACATTCAGCGTCTGAAAACCTGACTCTGTTTTACCGTTCTGACTTCTGCCCGGGATTGGGGTGATGAGTCAACGGTTGTGCGAGTCAGAGTCACGTTCTTCCTGATTCATTGTCGTGTTTTTTTTCCCCCCCTTTAAATTTATATATATATATATATATATATATATATATATATATTTTTTTTTATTCATTCATTTTTGGGAAAGAATAAACGAGTCGCATGTCGGTCCAGTCGTCAGTCTAGTGTCCATCAGACCTGTGAATGAACATCCTCACTTCACCCAGATCCTTCTAAATGGAGACTCCGGGGTACGTCCACCGTCGCCAGGTGCACATCGTGGTCACGTTACCTCCGAACAGTCTGAAGCAATATGGCGTACGTGGAATATGCTGAACCTTGGCGCTCCCAACCGCAGGGGTTACGCGGAGATCACTTATCCTGTCAGATCCGATCGTAATTACCGCACGCGTCTTGCGGCAATGTTACTTAACAGACGCGTGTCTGGAAACCTTATCCTGTCAGATCAGCAGCATAGAAGGTCGGGACAAGTTTGAAAAGCGCTCTGTGTTCATGCTAGCAAGCAAGCGAGTAAACTTTTGGTTACGATTTCTGGATGTGTTTATTAGCCGGAAAGAAAGAAAGAAGGACGGGCACAGTTCGAGGTTTCGTCTTGATTGTAATGTCGCCGCTTGCGATGATGATGATGATGATGATGATTCTTCTCACAGCTTAATAATTATCTACAAGCACATAATAAGATGATGTCTTAGCTGTCACGTTTGCCGTTTAAAAAGGGAAAGGGGAGAAAAAAAAAAGGATTCTTCAAAAAAAATTTGGGCCCGTTGCTGCGACCTGAGGGCGTCTCTTCTGGGGCAGCACTCAGATGAAATACGGAAACGTCTTGCAGAGGAAAGTTGAACGCTAATTCTTCCGCCAAGGGGACCAAACACACGATGTTTAACACCAACACGAATACACAAACATGTAACTTTGGGAAACGGGAGAAAGTGAGAGGGTGGGGCTTATGACCCCAATGAGAAAAATCCTCCATGCCAGGATTTTCTTGTTAACGATATTGTCTGGGATTATTTTTTATTTATTTTATTTTATTTAAATTTTTGAAATATAGCAAGGCTGTGTGATGGACACGCTGGTTAGGTTGGCAGAAATCAAGGTCTGGATCATTCTCGCTGGTAATTTCAGCCTTCCCCTTAAGAGATGGTGTAGTCGTAGGAAAACTTCCACTTCTGCGTCCCGTCATGTGACGTTCAGTTTCTTGCGCTTCCTGTAGGACTGACCCCGGTCTGTATAAAATCTTTCGATCTTAAAATCGGGTGAATTTTCAGTACGGAAAGGGGGATTGTTTTGCTCCCAGATGATCCGTGGTATCGCTGGGTACCGTGAACTGAAAACGCTTTCCGGTCACGTCCCGCCCCGACCCTACCCACCAGGCTGCCTGCTGGCGTTGCTGCGGCGCCACACGTCACTCAAGGTCGCCGAGTTTCTCAGATGTGGCGACTTCATTTCGGCTCCCTTCATCCGAGAGCCGTCGGGGCCCGGCGTCTCTCTGCACTCCACCGCACTTTGATGGAGCTGCAAATAAAGCAGCTGTCTGTAAAGGGGAGGGAACAAAAAAAAAAAAGAGGAGCTCTTCCAGGGAGGCTTTTCTCCGAACTGCACTTTCAATCCCGTAACACAAAGCTTCTGTCGCAGCCTCCAACCGAACCGAAGCATCCTCTTTGTCCGACGTGTCCGGTTCACGGCGGCCGGTTCGCTCGTTGCACCGCGTCCCGTCCGAGGATTCGCGCCCCGAGACAAACACTCAGCCACTTCCATCAGGGATCGTCTGCTCCAACTTGCAAAAAGGCCCCGGTTTACGAGGCATGTTTAAACGGTTTATAATCCGCCGAGCCATCGATTGCGCTCAGATGGGCTTGATTTGCAGGATTTATTGGATATTCGCTTTCTCTGTTTAAGGGTTGGGGTTTTTTTTTTTGGGTGGTGGGGGTGTATTTGTAGTGAACACAGAGTTTCCATGTGAAAATGTCAGCAGATTTATCTGCTCTGCTCTGGATTTCTTGGAAAAAGGACGTTCGGCAGATGGTTCCCTTCAAGCGTTGTCACTTGTTTACGTCTCTGAAGTCATGCGAGCGATCAAAATCGATTGTTTAAGGCACGTTTTGGAGATTCTGTGAACGGTCGTTAGTGCCACAGGGACAGATTTGATATCCTCAGCACTTTCGGGACACGCTGTTTTATTTATTTATTTATTTATTTCACGACCTGAGCATAATCGGGTATATGATCCCATTTTAGGATCCTAAATTTAAAAAAGTTATAACAAAAAATAAATAGAGAGAGATCCTACAGCCTCGGGAGCACGTGCAAACGTGGACCGCAAGGCACCATTTTCGAGGAGCAGAGTTTATATTTAAAGTAATGGTACCATTACAGTAAGCTTTCTGTAAATAAAAGTTAATTGGGTTTTTTCTTTTGTTCTTTATTTTATTTTTTGGCACTGGCGTCCGTTTCAGTCGCCCGTAAAAGCACGGACTTTTCACCAAGTTATTTTTAACCGCTAACGAAGGCACTCGGGTTGTATGGTGGGCGCCGATTTCCAAATTTCCAAGACGGAACAAGTGCCGTGTCTCCCGATGTGATAAATCGGTTCCTCAAATGGATGAAGGAAGGACTAATGGGATCTAAAGGTTGATAAATGGCACTTCTTGTCTGAGTTTGTCTTTTGATGGCTTTTATAAAACGAAAGGGGGAAAAACCTGGTAGCGAGCGGACCCGGCCGTGTTCGCGGCTCTCCGCTCAATCTGGGGATTTCTGTAGGTCATGGATGTAGTCCGTACTCTCAAGCAAACAAATCATGACTTTGTTATATAAGACCGGAGCAATATTCCTATCAGCGCAAAGGTATTTGTTCGCTCGGGGCAGATACGCTATCTCGAGCTTTCAGACTGCACCTTGGCCAGTCTGCGGTCATCCCCAAGAGGATCAGGGGGTTATATTTATGAGCTGGAGTTTTAACAGGCTGATGATATTTTTGTCCCTCTGTTGCTACACGGCATGCGGTTCTGACGGGGTTGCGTCATACGTCTCGCACTCTATCGGAGCTCTGCATACGGCTCAGAAAAGGCACTTGTGTTCCCCTAGCGGTTTGGTCACGGCTAAATATATTCCTTGTGTATTTTATTTATTTATTTTTCATTCGGCGTATATGCAGGCTCAAACTCTGGTGCATTTTGTGTTGTGGAAAGAAATCCAAAGCAACCAAAGCTCACTTCATGAGCCAAGACGCCATGCCGATTTATCCGCGCTCGTAAAAATGCTAAATATCCGACACCCCACGATGAAGTGCGTGAAGAAAGCGCAGGTCGTGAAATATCTACAGTCGGGATCGTGTTCCACAATTAACGATGATGGCAATCGAATCAGACTGCAGCGTACACGAGCGCTAAGTGCTTGGGTCGGACCGTGGAAGTTCAAACGGTTGGTTTTGACTCGATTCTGGCAGAGTGATTTCCACAGTCGTGTCCGAGAACGACTATCGGGCGCCTGCAACCCCGGATGACTCGACGACGAAAAGTCTAGCATGTCAGAATGGGTTTTTTTTTTTTCTGGTATTTTCTCGCCAAGTTTGGCGACTTCTGCGACGTCCTGCTTGACGTTCCTTCCGTACCCGTGATTGACGGTTGCTCAACCTTCCTCCCTGCCAACACGGAAGGCCATCGACAACGATCGGTGGGGGTCTAACTTGCGGTGTTTGCCAGACTCCCAACCAAGACACGGCACACGTGATTTATGGCGCTACGATTGGCTAATCACACTGTGATCGCGGGGAAAGGCCAAAATATCGTGCCACCTAAACCACGATGATGGTTCCTGCCCTTGTAACAGTGCACTTTCACACTTGGATCGCACCTACAAGCGTGTTAAAGTTCGTAGATTAAAAAAAAAATTGAAGACCACCTGTCTGAAAAATAGTGTGCACGCTTAATATCCACTTCAGGTCTATTTATTGTCAGATTTATTTAGCCCGATGCGTCCCTCGGGCCTCCTTGAAGTGATGCATAGACGTTCCGTTGACTCATCGGATCCACCGAGAGCATCCGTCCCCGCAGCGATGGCAGACATTTGGAGCGTGTTGGCCTCACGCGCCATATTTCCTCCTCCTCCTCCTCCTTCTGTTTTTTTCCCCTTCTTTCTTCTTCTCCTTTCTGTTCCCCTACTTCTCGCTGCAGCAGCCAAACACCTGAGGCTGAGTCATCCCGTTCTAAATGCAGGGGGAGTCATCAAGTGGATGAATAAACCGGCTGCCTCGTCTCAGACTTTACCTAAATATAGCGTAGTCTCAAGTGCAGAAACACCGTCCTGACATTTGTCCAAGCCCTCGGCCACCTCTGTTCCTTTTCCTTCTCGGAAGACTCGTAGGTCTTATGTGGCGAAGGTCTCATGGACAGGTTAATAAGTCCACAGGGACTACGTCTATCTGCTTAGCTCAGCTGAAGAGTCGCGTTCTGAGGTCACCCCAGGGGTGGGCTCCGGCTCGGGCGTCGTCACAGTTCCAAGGTGTGCGCTTGTTTTTGTGTGTGTGTGTGTGTGTGTGTGTGTGTGTGTGTGTGTGTGTGTGTGTGTGTGTGTGTGTGTGTCCATTCCATAACAGGAAGAATCGTAATTCCATCAGCTAGTCCAAGGGAAATCGCTTTCTGTGGATTTGCCTCCTGGAAACCGAACTTGCCAAGTTGTCCTCCGAGTCGAACTCTCAAACAAGTGAACTCTACGGACATCTCGACACGGACTGGACTGTTTTTATGTATTTTTTTATTTTTTCTTTCTCGCGGTTTTGTTTTGTCAGCGTCTTCACATCCTGATTCTAAATACATCAGAAGTCTTATGGGTATGCTAATCGAGCCACCTAGCCTAAACCGCTGTACTGTTCAGTTGGTTGCGTTACTTGGGACTATCTCCTCATGTAGTAATAATAATAATAATAATAATAATAATAATAATAATAATAATAGTTGTTTTTGTTGGTTTTACAAGCTTGCATCACTTGTATATCCATGCTATAACCTGGCGATTCTCCTTGCGTCCTGATTGTTGCCAGACCTAGCCGACTACATAACTCGTGTTCTGCTCAAGCGCAAATCGCTAGCTAGCTAGCTGAAGCGTGTTACAGTTAAAACATGATGAAAGTTTTGCGAAAGTCACTAAAGAGAATGGTTTTTTTTTTCTTTCTTTTTTTTCTTCCCACACATTGTCTAGTCGTCGAAACGTTCTTTTAGCTCAAGCGCAAAGTTTGTTAACGTCATAGTTTCCGCGAGGAACCGGAAGAAACTTTTCAAGAAGCTCTTATTTGTCGGGAAGCGTGTTCGCTAATGAGAAGTTCTGCCCGGGAATGGAGAAAGTTCCACTCCTAGCAGTTTTTCGAGAGCCGCGAGCAAGCACCTTTAGCGCTCAGCTGTTCAGGCGTATCGTCGGATCGGATTCTGCCTTCCTTACAAGACGCCGTCTGCCCAGTTTTGACGAACACCCCCCCCCCCCCCGTCCGCCTGGTTGTTTTCCCACTTTGCCGCGCATTATGACCACCCCATGCGGGTCACACACTGTCGAACAACGCTGGCCCAATTACCAGGCTTTGAGCCGCGGCCAACAAGTTCGTGAAAACACTTAGTCGAGCACTTAGAAACAGCCGAGGTCAATTTTTCCAAGCTCTCCCCTTTCTCCGCTCTCTTCCATACATTTCCTCTTGTAATAGGTGTGTAAGCCGAGTCAGCTGTTATAGGTGACGTGGTCGTCCGGAAACTTCTTGGTTTTTGTTTCGTTTGTTTTTTTTTTTTTTGTTTGTTTTGTGTTTTGTCCCCTCACCCCTCGTGCAACCACCTCTCATTTCATTCAAACCAGCTCTCTTTCTCTTTCGCTCTTTCCTGGGCGAAACGCTATCGTTTGTTGTTTTGCCGTCAGCGTGGGATTTGTTTTGGCGGAGCCGAGGCGTTAATTTGAAACTGGCTCCCTCGTAAAGAAATCAAAGTCAGAGCCGATCGGCGCTGGCCGACATTTTTGCGGCCTTGTCGGGCGCGTTTTGTTGAAGAGAATAGCAAATGACACGCAGCGCCGATGTGTGCTTTTCCTGCTTCTGTGCAGCTGTTGCAACATCTGGAAGTGGTTGAGGGGAGAAAATGCTTGAAAATACATTTGGAGCTACAAGTGGAAAACCGTTCCAACAGACCCCCACCACCTCCTCCTCTCTCCTTCTCCTTTTCCGTTCCCTCTCAAAGCACACGGGTCTAAATTAAGTCGGGACCTCGGTCTCGTCAGGCCTCGAGCCTGCAGCGTTGCTGCTCAGGTATTGAATTATGATTCTAACGTCTGGTAATAGTTCACGTGGTGAATTACAGCGCTGGCTCCCCTTCGGGTCCGACCGCCTGAATAAGGGAACATGTGACGTGTAACGTGTATCCAGCAAGCCAGATTCGAGTTGTTAATGACTCGAACACGTTTTAGTCACCCCGTAAAACATGGGAACGCTAGAGCAGGGAACGTCGTCAGATGTCGAAATCATTCAGGTTCGTTCATGTGAAGTCCGTTTCCTCAAAAATTTAAATGAAATCTGTGCGACTCTGAGAAGCAGCTCCAACAACTAGAGAAATTCAGTTCGATTTTTATTTCTATAGTGCTTTTAACATCGGAATGAAAGAAAGGGGAAAACTCACAAACTTATACGGCAAGGCGCTTAACCAGTGACGCCGAAAACGACGCGCTGTCGAGGATTTCTGCTTGGTGGAATTGTGGGAACGATGAGGGAAATGACATCAGAAAGTTGGACAATACAGACAATGTCAGTTGCGTCAAGAGATGTAAATGAAGCTAGCTAAACCAGATCAAGTTTTAGTCAAAGATGAGAAGGAAACACATGGGTTCTAAACTGAAAGACTTTTCTCAAGGATGCAAACGTGATCAGCTACGTTGAACGCTACGTTACTCGCCCTCTAGTGGTGGTCGTAGGAGTTGTTTTTGTTGTTGTTAATGTACAATACGTAGTAATTGTTTCCAGGGAACTGAAACGTCAGGCTTGGGCAGCACGCTGGAGTTTTTACCTACATGGTGGGCGCTCTGATAAATTTATGACACCCACCTCCCCCCCTCCCCAAATGGGGTGTTGAAATCGAAGCTGGAGTTTAGGTTTTACCGAAAAGGAAATGGTGAGCTCAAGGTGAAGACGGTACTGAAACCGAACGCGTGGATGTGTAGATCTGCATCTGTTTTGGCGTTTCCTCTTAAATACAGTCCTGGTTTCCTCCCCACCCCTCTCCTGTGCCTCTCCCACCCCTCTTTTTTTTCTCAAAAAAAAGCTTTGCAGCCACCAAAACGTTTCCGCGGCAGAGAAAGATGAATCGGGCTTGTCGTGGCTCGGCTTTATCGCCGCCCATCGAACGCCCCGACGAGATTTTCTCCCATTCCTGCACTTCAGCCGGAGAAATGAAAAAATAAAAAGCATTAGAGCTCTATACCTAAATGTCCACACCTCATTTCTGAGTGAATGAGGCCAAGGCCATCGCGTGTGTGTGTGTGTGTGTGTGTGTGTGTGTGTGTGTGTGTGTGTGTGTGTCTGTGTGTGTGTGTGGTTTTTCCCCCCCATGCATTTGGCGCGTTTCCTCCCCCTTCTCCCTGGTCTCTTTCGGGCCTCATACTTAATTCAGTGAGGGGAATACGAGTGCGCGGTGTGCTCTTTCGTATTGATTTGTGTTTTAAAGGCGAGTCTGCGGGGGCGTTAAATGTTTCAGGGGGCGGAAGGCTGCTTTATTGGGTGGCTTTCACTCGCACGTCATGTTTAATTAGAGCGTCGCGGCCTGTCGGAGTACCGGCTGTCTGGAAACAGTGCAAAGATGGCAGCGGGCGGAGAACCGTTCCCTCCCTGTGTCAGGACGCTGATATGCCCGTTTGGCGCTTGTCCTGGATTTTGAGTTTAGGGGTTTGTTTCTTTATGGCACTCCTGGGATTTGAACTCGCAGGCTTCCGGTCACTCGCTGAACAGTTCCCACTGGATTATCGAACCTTAAACCACTCTAAACTGTTCTAAAAACTCTTCCTATTTTTTAAGTTCTGTAAGTGCTTTGTCCTGGTCAGGGTCACGCCGGATTCAGAGCTGATCTCAGGACCGTACACGCTCACGTCCCGAGGCAATGTAGTGTAGCCAATCAGCATTCAGAGCATCAGCATGTTTTTGGGATGCGGGAGGAAACCAGGGAACCCAGGGGAATCCGCATGGACATGAAGGGTTGGGCAATATGGTTGGAGTGTCGTGATGTACTTTTCTTATTATCTGGAAATGTTTTATTAATACATATATTTATTGTTTTTTTTTTTTTTTTTAAACAAGATGACGAAGTAGCCGACGTTTTTACTGATAATATTTGCGGATTGTTTTTTCTATTTCAGCTTTAAAAATGGCAAATATACGTTTTAAGATTAAAAGAAAGAAAAAGTTGATGTATTAGAAGTTAAGTTTAAAAACAGAAATATAAAATGTATATAAAGATACATTTTTTTTTTTCAGTTTTCAAGTTTTAATTTCCTATTTTTTCTTTTCTTTTCCAGATTAAAAGTTAAGTTTTTATAGAATAGTAAAAAAGTAAACTCTGTCGACAGCTTATTATAAAAATATCATTTTTATATATTACGTTTTCTATTTTCATTTTTCAAATTAAAAATAACATTTTAATTAGTAGTGGTTATAATAATAATAATCATCATCATTATGATTAAATAATGACTTATTATTGTTATTATTTATTATCATAGAAATATCTTAGTTTTTAGGAAAATAAAAATGGACTTTTTTTAATAGTAATAATAATAATAAAGACATCTGTTTATGTTTAAATAGTAACTCTGCTGTATTGCTAGCAGTACAACCATAAATCTTAGCGAATCTCAAAAATCCCTTTGATAATTGTGATTATGATCTTATTGTGGAAATATCTTCGTTTAAACCTTGCGGGACCCTGAAGCGGTGATTACAGCAGCGCTGCCCGCTGCCATGACTCAGGAACCCACTGTACAGATATACAGATGAAGTTCCCAGCAACACAAGGGCTCTGTGTGTGTGTGTGTGTGTGTGTGTGTGTGTGTGTGTGTGTGTGTGTGTGTGTGTGTGTGTGTGTGTGGTCACATGACCGGCGTCCCACGCTGAGACACGCTGTCTCCTCGGCATCTGCGTTTACGACGAAGGGTGTTTGCACAAGGCCGAGAGAAGACGCTCGGCTCGGTGACAGCTGCCCGTCCCTGCCAGGTCCCGCCGCTGCCCCTGCCAAGCCAGTCAATGCTACAAAATGTATTTTTTGCGATCCCTTACCACTTAAAAAAATAAAAAAATAAATAAAAAGCACAGACACGCACACACAACACCCTTGAAACTTTTTACAGCGAGCCCTTTTGTGCATTGTGCCTTTTTTTTTTTTTTTTTTTTTTTTTTTTAAATCCGTCCCCAAGTTTATCGTCCATAAAGTCTCCGACGCACCCAAGGTCATTTGGTTTCCGTTTGATTTCCAGCCTTGGAACACAATACTCCTTTATCGGCTACTTTTGCATGGAAGAGCAGTTACTTGAAATGTTTACGTAAAGCACAGGAGCATTTAAGAGGTGAACCGCTTTCGAGAGCTCACGCTTTAAAGATAAAAGCCCCGCCACGTGACCGGCGGGGTGGAGCGGGGTGGGGCGGGGCGGGGGTGAGTGTGCAAAACTACTAACGAGATCCTGTAATCATAAAACCACAAGGGTTTTCACGTTTCGCGTGAGTCTATGCAAAGCACCATTTTACCTGTCCTCTCAGCCTGTGTGTGTGTGTGTGAGTGTGTGAGAGAGGGAGGGAGGGAGCTCGTTCAGTGAAAGAGCCTCTCTGACACAACACACAGCCTCCTCATCTTTGTAGCCAAACAGAGCTCCATTCACGGGCTCCCTGAATGAGGAGCATATCTCGCCGCAAGACGCGAACAAAGACCGATTTCGTTCCTTTTGCCGTTTAACCTTCGCTTTCTGAGCGCTCTCATGCTCCTCTCTGTGAAATCATCAAGGTTAATGACTGCCAGCTCTTCACAGACGACGGCCTCGCCGCCACGAAGCCCAGGGAACCTTGTTATTCAGGAGCTCTCCTACTCGCACCAACATTTTTTCAAGGCCGAACCGATCCCCGCGTACACTCAGTGTGCGTGTCTTGTCTCTCTCTCTCTCTCTCTCTCTCTCTCTCTCTCTCTCTCTCTCTCTCTCTCTCTCTCACTC
>JAQLOM010000018.1:4210807-4224645 GCA_030068315.1 Chrysichthys thysi
GTGTGTGTGTGTGTGTGTGTGTGTGTGTGTGTGTGTGTGTGTGTGTGTGTGTGTGTGTGTGTGTGTGTGCGCATCACCTACATTACATCAGTTCTTCAGTCCCTTCAGTACTGAGGAATAAGGGATTATGTGAGACGGTGCTTTTCCGAACTCAAATACACGTCACGTTGGCAGTAGGGATGATGAGTCGGTGATGAACTGTCTTATTAAATATTTATATATAGCACTTTTTTTTTTTTTACTTTAAGATCATGCATTGGTAGATTTCCATTCTGTAATATAAAGCAGTCTATGAAGAATGTCAAATTAATGGACTAACTTTAAAATAGTAATATTCTAAACGATAAATATTGAGTTTTCATACATATGTGGGAAGGTTGGGAGCGTATATCGTACTGACTTTCTCAGGCGGAAGATTGTTTTGGGACTTTTTCGTGACTCTTAGTAAATAAGAATGATGGAAAGTCTTAAAAAAACGGTCTGTTGAGGAAATTAAAAAAGAAAAGAAAAGAAAACACCGGGAGTACTCACAATGAAGCAAATTCTATGACCATCCAAATGTGAGGTTATAAAATTATAAGCAGTGATGCCATGAAATGGAGAAGTATTAAATGTTCTGCTGTAGATTAACCCCCCCCCCCCCCATTAGTCATACGTGTGTCATTTCCCTTTTCAAGACGCAGTTGATGTCATGTAAATGTTTTGAAAGTTAAAAAAAAAAAAAAAAAAAAGTAGGGAGTATTTTTTCCACCAAGAGAAAGGCCATGCGGCCTCAAAGGGACATAAATTATGTGAAAAAATTTAACAGCAAAGTTGTAAATATTGGTTCAGCAATAGAAACGATACGAAGAAGGTGAGTTCTGGGGGGGAAAGATTTATAGGTGTTCTGGTGTCTGTTTTTGCCGTAATACAATTGGTATGCATAGATCGTTTCTGTTTTTATTATTATTATTATTATTATTATTTATGAAGCAATTAATTGTGAAATAAAAATCAAAGTGTAGTGTTTTTTTTTGTTGTTGTTGTTTTTTTTAAACTTAAAAATTGATTTGCCAAAAAAAAAAGAAAGAAAAGAATGGCTCAGATTTTTTTTTTTATTATTAAATTATTTATTTATTTATTTATTTATTTATTTATTTTTCTCCACAAGGAAAAGCGTAAAAGCTATTCGGTCAGAGGTAGAAATGCAAGGTTAATAAAAAATAAAATAAAATAAAAATAAAAAAAGAAAGAAATGATGGTGAAATGTAATGAATCAAATCAACCTCAAGTTAATAAACTGTGTGAATTCTTCTAAAACTGGATCAAAATCCTTGAAACCACATTCTCAACTCTAGCACGCGAAGGACTTCACTTGCTAACTTGCTGCCGGAGTAAATATAAGATAACGGGTCATGGAAGGCTTTTTCTTTAATCCGATAAAGTATCGAATGATGAGAGGGAACTCTCCGGAGGGGAAATCACAAGGGGAAGTCGGAGAAGGCGATCTAAAAACGGCACTTTTTTCCATTAATACAGCTCAAGACGATTTGGAATGATGTTTTCCCACCCTCCCCTTTCGAGTCTCACTTCTCTTTTTTTTTTTTCTCTCTCTCTCTCTCCTTCCTCATCCTCGTGTTCCTGGCGCGCATGCAGCAACTGGAGGAGAAGTTGCAGGAGCAGGCCGACTACGAGGAGGTGAAGAAAGAGCTGAGGTAGGCTCCGAGCTGCCTGCGGTTAATTTGCAGCGCGTTAAAACTCCAGGCGTCGCACGCTTAATAAAGCGCAGCCTTTTCATTAGCCCCTCATCCACCCTCGGAGTCGCGCTGCAAAATGCCAGATCAGTCATTATGATTAATCAGCTCTCCTGGTTAGCATTTGAACGTATAGAAAGTGCGCGTTGTGAGCGTAAGGATGCTTGGGTAGCTGGGTTAGCGGTGCGTTAAGCTCTGATGAGGGCTTATCAGCGCACCACTGAGCTTTGATGG
This sequence comes from Chrysichthys thysi, assembly GCA_030068315.1. NCBI lineage: Eukaryota > Metazoa > Chordata > Actinopteri > Siluriformes > Claroteidae > Chrysichthys > Chrysichthys thysi. Next base: position 4,212,775 of record JAQLOM010000018.1, read on the forward strand.
ACGTCCAGCTTGTGCGTGTTTATATTATAGATCCTTAGTGAATGGGTTCTTTATTCAAATACCAACCATTTGCCTTTTTTTTTTCTTTTTTTTTTTTTTCTTTTTTCCACTGGCGTGCCTTTGTCAAGTCCCCATGCTGATTACATCTCTGAAAGCATTCCTCAGTAATGCCACCTGAACTGATCTGATCTGGCGCCGATCACGGTCACGCCTCTTATTTAAACGCAAGAACAGGATCGGAATTTTGTCAGAAAGGTCATGAGCGGGTGTGTTTTTGTTTATCTGTGTGTCGGGGGGTGGATCTGGATATTTCTGACCAGACTGTTCTCTCCGCAGTATCCTGAAGTCCATGGAGTTTGGGCCGTCTGAAAGTACCACAACGCAGGTAACCACCAAAGCGAAGCACAGCCCCGTGATGGTGAGGGAACAAGCAGTCACTCATCTAAAAGCACGACCGTGTTGCCAAAAGAGCATCGGAACACAAAGACGGTTGTCACACGGTAGAACGAGCATCACGCCAGGCGCGTGAACATCGTAGCGCTTTCCGAAACCTCAGCTCAGAGGAGATGAGGAAGGAAAAACTTGTGGGCTGAATGAAAATAACAAATCTTTTAACCGTAGAGTCAGGATTTGCCGACAAAGAAAGTTTGGGCGAATCAAGACAGGCACTCGGAAGATAAGTTGCGGTTTGGGATCTGTTTTGTTTTTCTTCCCCTCCATTGTACAATAGAATAAAGTTAGGACCTTTCAAGGACGTGTTAGTCAAACAGCGTAAATACGCTGAGCAAATAAAGCACCAGTTACAGGACAGGGTGGAGTCTAGACCAGGGACACAAGCTAAACAAAGCAGACGAGGTGTGTGTGTGTGTGCGTGTGCGCGTGACATCCAGAGCACTTTGGACTCCAAAAAACGTATTTTTGTTTTCTGTATTTATAACACGAATGCGAGTATTGCATTGCGTTATGTCACGTTCAACTAACGTACACTCTCCTGACAGTCTCACGCTCTCGGACCTTAACGTTCATGTTAAACATCAAGATAGGGAGAGAAACAAAGCGCGATCTCATTGACCGTGGGACGGCTGTTGATGCCAGACAATCTGGTTTGAATATTTCAGAAATTGCCGTTCCCATGGGATTTTCCCCACACACAATAGTCTGTACAGTTGCGCAAAAAAGAGAATTAAATAAGATTAAATAAAAAGGAAATTCCAACGAGCAGCCTTCGTGCGTGCTGAAGCACCTTGTTGATCAGAGAGTTCAGTTCAGCTCAGTTGAGCTGAGAGGAAAGCTAGCAATATGTACAAATGAGCAGAAAAGCATCTCCGGATGCCCCGCGTCGTGTCAAAACTTTAGACCGATCCCAGGGACACCCGTGCCAACAGGTCATTAGTGAAGGCAGCTTTGGTGGTCGAGGTTTTCTTAATACTGCAGCACGCACCTTTGTGCTCAAAGCCTGACTCTGTTCCTTCGCTCTCAGGACTCGTCGAAGCCGCTGGAGGTGTTGCTGCTGGAGAAAAACCGCAGTCTTCAATCTGAGAGCGCCTCGCTGCGCATCGCCAACACCGAGCTGAGCGGTAAGTCTGCCCGGGAGAGCCCACACAAGCTCAAAAAACAAAAAAAAAAAGGACACACACGATACACAAACCCTCGGAGTTATTTTTCATGTGGAATCGGCTCCGAGAGCCGAAAATCGAGTCCCTGCGTGTTTCTCCTTCCAAACACCGGTGTTTAGTTTCGGGGTTTTGGAGTGCATCCCTGCAATCAAAAGGAAAAAAAAAGTTTTTCGAAGTTGTCCGGGTGAAATAACGCACACGTGGCTGTTACTGGGTTATTACGGGATGTGGGGAAAAAGGGTGGAACAGGTTAATGCTGTTAAAATGGAGACACTTATTTTGAGCTGTTTTTCATGTCAGGGAGGGGGGCGAATGGCCCACTTCAGCACTTTGCTGCATTAGTCATGCCTCTTTTGATAATTGCTCATCAGCAGATGTGCGTTGACATTTCAAGCAGAACTGACTACACGCCCTCCTCCTCTCTTTCCCCTGTGCTTTCTCAATCATAAGCGTGTTCGTACACTTACCGATCCGCTTTATTTCGGAACACATGTTCACCTGCTCATTCATGCAACTCTCGAATCAGCCAATCACGTCCCTGCAGGGCAGAAAATCATGCAGACGAGAGGTCAAGAGCTTCAAAGTAAGGTTCTCATGGAATGTCCGAATGAGGCGAGGATGTGATCTTGGTGGCTTGCGGTTCTTGGGTGAGAGGAACGGAACCCGGCGTCAACTTCTTCAGTCGTAGCCCGTCACCCTCAAGGTTAGGCGCGTGCATTATTGTGGTGCTTTTCCGCTCACCGTAGCTGCAAAAAGTTCTTTGCGTGACCGAGGCTGTTAATAACAAGATCTTTCCACCCACAGAACTGCCACTCAGCCAAGCTCTTGTCCTGTATCTGCATGATTTTATACCCTGCACCCTGATCACCTGATTGGATAATTGCACGAATTAGCAGTCACACAGGTGTCCCTAATAAAACGCTAAAGACGCAGACGTACGGTCATACCCTCGTGTATGCGTTTTCATACACGGGCACGAACACATATGGGTGTAATCGGTCACTTCATACATCGTACATCCTGTCTGACTCCAGGTCTCTAATTATTGTTTGGTTGTTTTTTGTTTTTTTTATTTTTTTTTTATTTTATATTTTTTAAACTGGTTGTGGTTTACAAGCTCTGACATTTAACAGTGCTGGTTTGCATGCATGAGTGGATGAGAAAAATGTTAAGAGCATTTGCTTTGGGGCTGCATAAACAGGATATTTACATAGCGCTCAGAGCCTTGCATAAAATTACCATAATTGACAGGTCGCTAAGGCCTAACCTCATCACATCCCTCTAATTTAAAGCGCCCTTTGGTCGTTTCGCGTACATGAAATGGATTTGTTGATTATTCTGATTAACGTCCACTGTTCCATAAAGAGATACTTTGAGGTTATTTGCCTAGGCTTTTCACAGGAGCGCTCACATTCAGCTAGGTAGGGTCTTTTGTTTTCTGTTGTACCTCATCATACTCAAAGCTTGTGGCGCAACGGAGATCCGGGTGAAACAAGCACAAAAAAAAACAACTGCTTGTGCTTTTTTTTTAAGCCCCTGGATTTTTTTTTCCCCCCTTCTCAAACTTTTCACCTCACCAAAATGTCCACCTGGGTTAAGACCTAAAGTGTAGCACTGCAGTGGTGTTTGAATATTTAATTGGTTCACATAAGGTCATACAATGAATATTCACCATTTTAACACATAACCTTTATGAAAGCTGTGCAGTCTTGCTGGTGTTTGGGTTTGTCCTAGAGATTCCTACCCCCTGCTTTTTTTTTTTCTTTTTTTTTTTTTTCTTTTTTTTTTTGGGTTGTGAGATTTTTTTTTTTGTTTGTTTGTTTGTTTTTTAAACAAAAAAGTTTTAATGTGTGTACTTAACATCAAAGTGGCTTGCTTGAATAGTATTTACATACACAAACGACTCGGAGAACTGAAAGATTCCCCAAGACTTCGTCGGGAGAGACTGTTTTGCGGTACTGAGCTTGAATCCCGTCGACTGTGTAGGAGGAGGAACAGGAACGGACATTTCATAAAGTCAGAGTTGGCCACCCGAGTCGCACCGCTCAACAGCCCGAGCCCAAGACTGGATTATTATTTTTTATTTTTTTTAATGCACCTGTTTTGCCTCTGCTCACTGATGGCAGCCGATCTGGATGGCAGTGTCGCTTTGCATGGCGACCATTATCATGTCTGAAGTATTTGTCCTACCATGCTGTTTCTTACAAGAAAGGTGCAAACTACAAATGCATGGGCAGTTTGTCTGGGGGGCTTGGCAAAAAAAAAAAAAAAAAAAAAAACTATTAATACAGATTTATAACCTTTTCTTTTTTGTACATTAAATAAATACCAAAAAAAGGAAACACCTTGTCTTTTGTCAGACCCCTTTTTTTTTTTTTTTTTTTTGTTAACTCCCCCATAATGCATTTTGTTTGCCCTTTCTTGTAGGGTCAGCCAGCCAGAAAGTGAAAGAAGAGTCCACGCCACACGTCCCCACCTCTGCCAACTCGGCCCCGCCCCCTCCCGCCCCTTCTACACTCCTGGGTCGCCTAGGAGCAGGCCCGAACTCTGCTGGCCCGCCCTCGGAGTCACCCGCCGCTAGCAGCACTAACGGCGGACACGCTTTCTCACCGGCGCTGGACCTCTACGGTACTGCCTTCCCCCTGGCGGGTAAGGTGGCACTGGGCTCACTGCTCCAGCGCCAGCTCATGCACACCTTCTACTCCAAAGCGCTGCAGGACTTTGGCCACACCCACTACACACCCCTGCCACTGACCCCTGCTCCCCCACGGCAGCCCTGTGCCAGCCCGGATACCAACGGCACGGCGCCGTCGCCCAGCCGCTCAGAGGGCACAGGCAGCGCGTCCGAGGGTGAGGACATGGACACAGCAGAGATCGCACGCCAGGTGAAAGAGCAGTTGATCAAGCACAACATTGGGCAGCGGGTCTTCGGGCACTACGTGCTGGGCTTGTCGCAGGGGTCCGTCAGCGAAATCCTGGCACGCCCCAAACCCTGGAGCAAGCTCACTATCCGTGGCAAAGAGCCCTTCCATAAGATGAAGCAGTTCCTCTCTGACGAGCAGAACATCTTGGCACTGCGCAGCATCCAGGGCAGGCAAAGAGGTGAGCGATACCTCTCCTAAATTACACGAGTCTTTTTTTTTTCTTCTTCTTCTTCTTCTTCTGTAGCTTGAGTCTGTTATTAACAACGTGCCTTAGCAGTCACCAAGGTCACGAGTGGTTCACTTGTGCCTTTTCTAAGTGGTGCTAAATGATAGGAATGCAGGAAGTCATGCTAGTATGGGAGGGGCACTAGATACACACCATGCCACACCCCACCACACCCTTTAACTATCACATTCTACCTTCAGCACATAGCAACGTGTGGGGGAAATGCCACCACAGATCTTAAGTGACCTAGATGACTGACAAGACATGTTGCTAATGAACAAGTTGAGCAACAGCATAAGCAGGTTAATATGAAGCATGTTCTTTGCAACACCGGTAAGTCAGTGTTAGACATGTCTTGCACATTGTTGCCAAGGTCTTGTATCTGGAGCCTCCATTCAGTGTTCTGAATGGACTTCATTAACGAAGAGTTGCAACTTTGAAGTGTAGAAAATTCCAGCATGTACCATATACCATGATGAACTGGTTTCTCCTCCTGTGCATATCGATTCAACTGTCAGTTTAGATCCTTCACATCTTTCCCATCACAGCTCATTTCCGCATGACCAAGCTTCCGATCGTCCTTCAGGCTCCGTCGCCTGTCCTCACCACGCACTAATCGATTCCGAAACCTTTTACCGATCAATAGTATTGACCAAGAGGGGAAGGTAACAGTAAGGTCTGGAGAGTTTTGTTCCACGCCACCTGCACCAGTCTGTGCCGACCTAGGGTCATCTTAGTTATCAAAAGTAATGCCTTAATATATATTCGTATATAAAGGGTTCTGGGTGCTTCCCGATGAGTCAAGTACCTCGGCTTCCTAGAGTTGGGTTGGGTTGCATTTGATTGGAGAAGGTCTTTGAATGGATGCGTTAGTGAAGTAACTAAGTCTGACTACGGAAATGTCCAGTGATGGTCTCGCTAACTTTTATTTGTGTATCTGTCCATTTAAAGACTTTAAAATGTTTTCTTTAAATCAATGATGGCCATTGCTTTAAAGTCTGGGGACCAAACTGTAAACAGTGGGGTTTAAATTCATATTTTTCATGTTTGCATTTAGAAATGTCTTTCCTTTGACGGTATACTGTTTGGAAGATGACATTTAGCCCAGTCCTCATTTCAGACATGTAATTTGAAGTCCCTAGTGGTCAAGCATGCCTTCAAGGTATTCCCCTCAACCGGTGAACCAACACAAACATCCTCAGTAGATTTTTTTTTTTTTGTTTTTTTTCTTCGCTTTCTTGGTGTGGAACTTGAATCAGGTCCATTGTCAGTCATTTCCAACCCGTTCTCCACTCCACCCTCCTGGCCGTGCTAGCGTTCAACGTTCCGGTCAACCACACGTACCTTCTTTCATCTTGTCGTCCATTTTTTCCTGTCGTTTATTTTGACAGAGAGCCCAGGCCAGGCCCTTAGCCGCATGTTTCAGGAAGGCCCGAAGCGGAGAGCCGGCTCGGAGGGTGCCCCGCGGACAGGTGTGTCCCCTGGTCCATTTTTTCCAAGTTTATTAGATAGTTAAATGTGGCCATGATTCCCCTGGTGACCTCTCCTTACCTTTCGCGCCCTTATAAGTGGTATAGCTATGGCGTTAGTGTTCAAGTATAGGTGTGAAACCAAAGCTGGTCAGTGCCTAAAGCCAGGTTTGGTTTTTCTTCATTCAGTGAATCAGTGTGTAGAAACCTGCCTCACATTGATACCGAGTTGATTTTCAGAACAATTCCTCTTGACTCACTATCCAGTTTTGCTTAGTGTCTAAAGTAAGGTGGCGTGGAATCGTAAGGACAACCACGATTGCATCTGTGCCTAAAGAGTAGCACAGAAAAGCGTATAGGTTTTATCCATCCCCTTGTGGGTTTTTTTTAGAAAGTTCTTTCCTGTGGTGTGCGCAAATGGATCACAGGCACCTCCAGCGCAGCGCTCACCACATTGAGTGCCTGATTGACGTCAGGCCAAATTCCCAATATATAATTTAGGTATTTTAATGAGGGCCCATTTGTGAGGGCTGGGTGGCGTCAAATAGCCCTTTCTAACAAGCGGGTGTTGCACAAATACCTTACTCGGTCAAATAAACATACCAGGTTGCTCATTTGGTTTTTCACTGGTGGCCCAAAACTAATATTCGAAGCCACCAGGAAGACTTTTAAACTGTGTTTAAACAGCATATTGTTTAATAGGTGGCTCACAAGGGGGGGGACAATGTTTTAAAGAACTCTGGTGGTTGACTTGAGCACAGCCGGATTCCACTTTACATACAGCCAACTTGTTTATCAGAAATGCGAGTTCACAATCGCAGTCCTTTTTCTATAGTTGCTGCCTGTCGTTTCAAAACAGAGGTTAACTCTGATTGATCTTGCTATTGTCTGTTCTCATCTTTTCCACCATTCCGTCTTCCTTTCTCTAGGCAACATCACCACCCGTATCCGCACGCCGGAAAGCGGCTCTGACGAGGCCATCAAGTCCATCCTGGAGCAAGCCAAGCGTGAGCTGCAGGTCCAGAAAGCAGGCAAGTTTTGATCCCTCACTCTCCCACAGTCGATTACAATTCCAAAACGTCATCCTAACTTGCTTTGTTTCCCCATCAAACAGCTGACACATCCCTGCCTCCATCCTCATCGGGTGGAGGAGGAGGAGGAGGGGGAGGAGGAGGAGGAGGAGGTTCAGACGAGGCCATCCGCTCCATCCTAGAGCAAGCACGGCGCGAGATGGAGGCCCAGCAGGCCTCCTTGTCCTCTTCGTCTTCATCGTCATCCTCTTCGTCCATCTCCTCCTCCCTGTCGCAATGCGATCTCTCGTTATTGTCGCCCAAAGTCTTGGCACCGTCGCCACTGGGTGCCCCCCTGACCACCTACAGCCCTTTGGCTCTGGGCTTGAAGAAGCCTCCTCCTCTGCTTCCCTCTTCATCCTCCTCACCCTCCTCACCCTCTCCATCCCCTTTACTCGACTTCAGCAGCATTAAGAAGGAGCGTCCAGCATCCCCAGGCCAGGATGGATCCTCCAGGGTTCAGTGGAGGGAGCAATGGTGGAACAACTCGCAGCAAGAGCGCCGAGGAACCGGTCTATCTGAGGAGAACCACAGCCTGGAGGACTCCAAGGAGGTGAGGAGACATTCTCTTACCCTGTCGTCGTCAGGTAGCAAACTGGTTCAAAGGGGGACGAGTGGTTCTGAGTGGAGATGTGCATGGCTATTGGAAGCACGTCAGTAAATATGAGCTACTCATGCATGGCAAAGTAAAAGCTTGCATTGGTCATATTTGTGCATGATTAAAAGGTTTTCTGTAACAAGGCTAACTGGTAGCCCAGAGCCTCCCATTGCTTTACTATGCATGGCAAAAGATATGGCTTTGAGTGTTGCTACTACCTTTTAGAGTTTTGATTGTTGTGTGGACCTGTAGATATCATTATTCTAGGTAGTTTACGGGTAAACGTCAGTTCCAGAAGAACCAAAAGGTTGGGATTTCACAGGAATATCAGAGAACTTGTTTTTGGACCATTGAACGACACGTTTAAAGCCCCTTTGGTCCTTGCGTACCAAACGTTTCGCATGCAGTGGACTCTAAGAAGACTGTTGCCTACCGTGTAACCACACTTGAATGTCTCCTTAGACCTGAGGCAACTGGTACCAGACGTGGTGTGATCCAGTGAACTAATCTCTGGTGTTCTGGGGTTTTCTTTATGGTAAACTAATGGTAAAATTTGAAGGGCTCAGGCATAAAATAAAAATGAGTGGCTAAATTTGTTCCTGTACTGTTACTGTGTTTCACCTTTTACAATAGCAGGGAAAGGAATGTTGTGGTCCAAGGAAGGAGCCTGAACACCTTCTTGATAAATGGAGTGAGGGTGGCATTCAAGCACAAGTACTACAAGAAACTATTAGAAACATGGACTTGGGGTTTGTCTAGGAGAGCCAAATTGATCAAGGTTTGGAAGGGATTTGTCCTTGAAATGATAACATACTCCCCAAAAACAAGGCCAGAGTTGGCTCTGGTACAGACCGGAGTACAAAAATACCCTTAATGATATGGAGGGATTGTGAGAAAAGGTAGAATGTCACAGATCTGCGACCTTGGAGCTGAATCTCAAACGTGATTCCAGCACAGGTTCCTTTTGAGTATAACGATGCTGCACAGGGACCTTTATTCGTGTAGCTATTTTAAATGCACTACTGTGAGATTGAAAACCACGAGAAGCTAAAGTTAATCTTGTTAGGAATCTTTTAGCATCAGTACTTGCCTAATAAGCATATGTGAGCCCTCCAGATAAAGACGCTTGCTAATTCTTAACAATGAATGAAATCTAGCACTTGAGACTTGTATCCGTCTACTTCAGTAATTGAGTTACCAGAAAAACACGGTTGACAGTAATGTTTAAAGTGGTATTGTCCACTGTGTAGCCAACAAAATGGCCTCGGTTGACGTTCCTTTCCTCACGATGCCAGTCTCCTACCCTGTACTGGATGGTACTGACTGATGCCGGCCCTTCCCCTCTTTGTGTGTCTCTGTGCCAGACGCCCCCCCAGCTGCTCGATGCCCCTCAATACTGGAGCGAGTGGCACCACGCCGGCTCCGCCTACCCGGAGCTCAGCGGCACCCGCGTGCCAAAGCCGGCCAGAGCGCCCGTGCCCCCGCTGGCTCCCGAGCAGTGCCAGCTGTTCTTATGCCGCGAGGTGGACACGGTGGAGCTCACCCAGCTGGTCAAAGAGAAGCTAGCCAAGAGTGGCGTATGCCAGCGCTTGTTCGGAGAGAAGGTCTGCGCGCCCCTGTCTCTCTCTCTCTCTCTCTCTCTCTCTCTCTCTCTCTCTCATCTCTGTCTCTGCATCCCTAACTTTCTTACCCCCACTTACCATCTTAGCACCCACTAACTCCCTCTTCCTTCTCACACATTGTCTGTAAAACCTGCTCCACTAGAACAGTGAAATCCATCTGCAGTTGCCAGTTAATTAAGTCTGACCTGAGGTTTTCAGAGCAAAACCTCAGTTTAAAGTCTGACCGACGATGTATTCCACCAAGAAACCGTTGGAGTCTGATTTGAGGGACGTTAGTGTTCTGTCGGGCCTTCCACAAATTACACGTTCCTCAGACGACGTTTTTTTGGTTCTTGTTGTTCCCGAAGAAAGAAAGAAAGAAAGAAAGAAAGAAGGCTCTTTTAAAAAAAAAAAAACGGACAATTCTAAAACGTCGGGTCCTTTCGCCCCGTGTGGCTCAGCGATCCACGTGAGTCAGTCGGCCTCGTGTCAAGCTCCTGTCCTCGTCCATCGGGTTCAGCAGCTCTGCCTTCCCACATACAGCCACAGTGAAGTCCACTTTGAACTGGATTGAATTACGTCGCCCTGCAAATCAAATTGCATTCCTATGGCCTGCCTAACGCAATAACTGCATGGTTTAGGTTAAATTCTGCCTTGTTTTCACAGAGTTTGTGCACTTAAATTGGCCTTTGGCGTTATTGAATTTGAATAGGGAGAACGTCTCCGTGGCAGTCTTGTGGTCCTGTCAGTTAAAGCCCCAGGGAATTGACATGCGTGATTGTGATCGTGGATGCAATATGTTTGAAGACGTTATACCTTTTTAACCATTATCTATATGGACTTTGCTAGAATTTCTTCCCCTTTTTAGTGTAAAGTGGAGGGGCTTGCACAGATGTCACCCTTATCACCAGTCTCAATTGTAGCTAAAGTAAGCTTTCCTGCTATAGCAGTTTGAGACGACTAGCGAGTCAGAAGCAAACTAGCTAACAAAAAGCTAACCTGTAAATATGGGTAAACTGGGGTTAGATCATACATTCGTTTTATTTATTTATTTATTTATTTTTTGCTTGCCTCATCATGTTTAGTTCTGCTTGAGCAGGCTGAGAGTCTTTGACACATTTCTGTCTTGTTTTGGTTTTTATTTATACTTCATGCTGGGTGCGTGTTAAGACTTAAACCCGGGGCTGAGCTCATACGGAGTGAAGGCTGTGCTTTTCTGTAGGGTTTTTCATTTGGTGATCTGCATGTTACTAACTGTTCTCTCCTGATCTAACCTGAGCGCATGGTCACTGACAAGCCAGTGCAAGTTTTTATTTATTTATTTATTCCTATTTTTTTTTTCTTTTTTTTTTCTTTGTAGCTATGATGCCCATGCTAACAGTGGAATGACGTCTTTTCTCATTTGTGTCTGACTCAGGTACTTGGACTGTCTCAGGGGAGTGTAAGTGACATGCTGTCTCGTCCCAAACCATGGAGCAAGCTGACGCAGAAAGGTCGCGAGCCCTTCATCCGGATGCAGCTATGGCTCAACGGCGAGCTCGGACAGAACTCGGTGAATCAGCCAGGGCAGACGCAAGGTAAAAGAAAGCACACAGAAGCTAAATTGGTGTTCTGCTTAACGCACAGTGTTCATTGATTAGCTGAGTTCGACTCGATGTGACTTGTATTTATTTAACTATTGAGTAATATACAGTACAACACTGCGCCTCACCGCTCCAGTGTCCATGGTTGAGTCGGGAGCTTGGGTTAATGTCTGGGCAGAGTTTCTCATGTTCTCCCCATGTCCCTGTGGGTTTTCTGGGGGTTCTCCAGGTTCCTTCTACCTCTGAAAAACATGCCACTAGGTACACCGGCAAAGAAATTTCCCTTAGGGGCATCTGTGCACTCCTGAGTGCACTTCCCCAGTGCATGAATGTGTGCGTGGCGTCCTTTGAGGGTCTCATCCAGGGTGTATTCCCGCTTCATCTCCGTTAACTGGATCCAGAGCTTGAGAACAAGCCAGATCTCTTTTAGGGAATGACTCGGAGTTTTCCTGAGGCATCTTTGAAATGATGCCATTGTTAGTAGTAGCATTATTATGATAACAGTGGAACCTCTGGTCACGAACGTTTCCAAACATGAACAAATCGATTCCCGACCATAAAATCCACCAAAATTATGCATTTGGTCACGTCCACATAATCGAGTGCCGAACAAACACAGCCCCGCCCATTTTCCCCTTCCGCTTCGTACGCGTCAATGTTTTCCCATTTTCTGTTTGCGTATTGCGTACCTAACAAAGACGCGCGTTTCCCTTTAATCGGTCTCGCTCAGACGCGCGTTCATTGGCTGTACAGTAACCTCCTCCCCGCCCATCTTCCTCCTCAC
>JAQLOM010000018.1:4246236-4257635 GCA_030068315.1 Chrysichthys thysi
TATACAGGAGTGTAAAATAAAGTTCACACTTTGCGTACTGGTGTGAAGGAATGGAAAAGAGGAAGGGAGGGTTGGACTGGACGGCTATAAAGCGCGGAGAGCGCGTCTGAACACCGCTAACAGCTGTTAGACCGATACGTACGCATCGTCTCAGTGCGTGGGGGCTTGGGATGACGTAGCGTTAGGATGGCGTCGGTCAGGGAATCTGTTCGACCAAATTTTATACGCGAACCAGTGCATTGTTTTGCTGAAATTTTTGGTTGCAAACCAAAAAGTTTGTAGGCCAAAGCGTCCATGAACCGCAGGCACCAGTGTATTCGTTTAAATAATGCATTTGAAGACAACCTAAGCTTTTCAAAAGCATGTTACGTTGTTATATAGGACTATAGATTAAAAAAAATAAATTAAATTAAAGAATGAGGCCATGAAATTCCCAAAACTGTCCCACTTTACCAGTCTTCACCCTAGTTTTACTACACATCATGTTGAGGGCACTGACTAAGAATTTGCAGTAAAATCAAGGAAATTTATTATTATTATTTATATGTTCAGAGCCTTTTTCAACATTAATACAGATTTAGGGGGAAAAATAATAATAATAAATAAGGAAACTTTGCGTCCTGTTTTGGGTGATTAAACGTGGGATCTTTGACATTTATTGCAGGTTTTTTTTCCTTTTCTTTTTGAAAACAAATATCTGAAAGTGTATTCAGACAGCACAAATATCCAAGCAAGGGTTTATTTGATTTTGGGTTTGTTTTTTTGTTTTTTTTTTTAAATTATTATTAATTTATTTATTCAATTTTTTTAAGTTCCACCGTCTACACAAAGCAGCGTATTTAATGGGATCTCCTGCTGTCTTCCTCTCCATCCTGCTGCATCATCCCCGTGCGGCGGTGTGAATACTGAGCACGAGCTATTCTCTCGTAATCGTTTGCACTTATTCATATCTTTTTCATATTGTTGCGGATGGATTTTTTTTTTTTAAGCACCTCAAAATGACACCGTATCACGCTTTCAAAGCACAAAGACGGAGGTTTAAAAGAAAAAAGAAGAAGAAATAATTCATAAAAAGCACCCGCGCGTTTTTCACCCCTTACTGCCGTTGAGATTATCGCAAAAGTTCGCGAAGCCCTTTACAGGTTCGAGGAATCGTCTTTGCAAGCACTTAAAGCAGCACACTGCGATTTGCATTATGCAAAAAAAAATAAATAAAGGAAAAAATTAAGTCGTCGTCGACACCCCCCACCCCCACCCCTTTTTTTTAAGTTTTTTATTTTCATGGAGCCAAAGGCTCTTTCGGACACGTGGACGTTGCATTGGCCGTGCATGCGCTTTCACACTTCTCAACACGGTAATGCGATTACCGTCACATCAGGACTCTGAATCCAAGGTTCTAAACCCGAAAGCACTGTCGAATCTCAGCGCTTCACGCGTTCACACGTCCTCATCACACGTCACGTACCTAAAGCACTTCCCTTCCGGGCCGCACAGACAGGCGCCATCGCTGATCACCGATGAAGCACAATCTTGCACGGATTCAGGATGAAAAAACTCCTGGTATCCGTCTGAAAAATCTCCTGGAAGCCGAGGCACGACGAGATCGCGGAGCCGCGTTGATGTGTCGAGTGCCTTCCCGCCGCGCGGGATCGTCTCCGCGGGAACAATTACGCTAACAATTGAATCGTTTCCGTATCGCTGCGAAGCTAGAAAAAACACTAACTGGTAGGTTTGTAGACGCCGTGGCGGTAATCTAGCTCCTTTAAACACTAAACATCGGCGGTCTCTTGAGAATTACGGATGCTCAGTACTCCATTTTTTTTATTTTTTATTTATTTGGGTTTTTTTAAAGATGTCTGACAAGTGCACAAACACCAAGTTCTCCTCTACTGCCTTAACAGTACAACTTAACTTACAGCATTAACGTTAGATCAGATTCCTCCGAAAGCTTCCCGCAGCACCACACACCCTCTTGTTTCCCTTTAGGGGTTCCACGTGTCCGATTCAGTGCGATTTACTTACTCGCGTGTGGGTTTCATGTAACCTAGATCTCCTTTTTCTTGGTGCTCAAGGCTGATTTAGTTCCCTTTTCACCGTTGCGCTGTCGTGGCTTTGTTTTGTACTGACTGGTCAGTGGAAGATGTGTCGTTTTCTCTTCTGCGAAGTTATTATTCATACACTGATGAGAACACTGAGTTTAAGCGACTTGAACGGACCCGCGTTGAAGTTTCGTTTCGTCCTGCTCCTTCCTTCGTGCGTTTCTGTTACACGACTCGATGAAGAATTCAGACCCACGATTTCACCTGCTGTGTCGTTATTTTCGGGAAATGAGTTTTAAATAAAGAAGAAAAAAAAGAGCGAGAGGGAAAGAGAGAATCCTTCACAGCAGCTCTTTTCAAAGAAACCAAATACTGTACTAAAACGGGTTATTGTGTGCATGCGAGTGCATCTATCAGGTCAAGGATTTTTGTTTTTGGGGTTTTTTTTTTGTTCGTTTACTTTTGGGTTGTTCACACCACCTTCTCGTCTTTTGATCCATTTTATTTGCCCTTAACGTGAGTTGAGCTCAGGCTACGAGGAAAAAGGAATACAGTTTTATTCGTTCGTTAAGTTCCTTTCATTTACAACCGACGAAATTTTGACCTTTTAATGAAATTGCTTTAACACCTCCGAACGACGAAGCTCCTCATCAAAGAACTTTAACCTTTCGCTCACTGCTGTTGATCAGTTTAATTTCCTTTCCCCTTTTTTTTTTATTTTATTTTTTTTTTAAATAAACGTAAGGCACTGATCTGTTTCCGAGAAGGGACGCGCTGAGAAGGTTTGAGATGATCCAGGGAGGTTTTCTTCCTCATAGAAGGAAATGCCGGTTCCCGGTGTGTTGGATCAGATGCTCGCAAACTCGCGCCGCTGCTCGACAAGGAAAGATGGCTTATGTAGTGGACGGAGACCGAGACGCGGAGAGCTGAACGTCTTCGATAGGGCATTTAATCGTTTTGAAGTTCATGCGTATTTTGAATCCTTGAAGGTAGGCATGTATCAGGATTTTGTTACAAATTACAGTATATTTGTGTATATTTATATTTATATCTCCCCAGGGATGCATCGATACCATATTTTCAGACCCAGCGCGAGTATAAGTTAAAACTGGTGCATGAATTAGCTACTGTTAAGCAATTTAAGTCACATAATGTGTTTATTTATCTTTCTTTATGTTGATAGGGAGCGCAAGGGTGGCAGAGAGCGTGGTGGTGAAGCTGCAGTGCTCAGTGCTTGCTGAACGAAACTGCTCCTGCTCTTTAGCAGCACTTTCACTGCTCCATATTTGGAAATGACATCACGTTAGGATGGCGCAACAACTAATTTTTAACGCATGCATGCTAATTCTGCTCCGCACGCTCTGGTCACGCTGTAATAGCTACTCTTGATATTTGATTTGGCTTCAAAAGCCAAATTGCTGTTTTCTCCATTATGGTTTTTACTGTTTCACCGTTTCACACCACCTTGTTCGAATCGCATCTCCTCCTTTGCAGTTTTCGAGCTGGTACTTTCCGAAGAGTTATTCCAAAAAGTTGGAGTTATGCCTCTTTGTCTGAGACTCCCCAACACCCACCCCCCCTTAAATCGCCTGTATTTGGAGCCGCGTCCCATCGTTATACTTTAACGTAGAAACGTGGCGTCAGACTTCCATCGGCTCTTTTTCATTTAAGTCAGCGTTTTAATAGCTAGTACGGTTCTCATGATGCAATGCTTTCCGTTTTCTGATGCTTTCAGACCGTTTCAATTCAAACTTTATAATGGGTGTCTGTTACAGGGACTGTTCAGCGCTCGCGTGTGTCGCGTGACCCACACTCTTAACTGCCGGCCCTGAAACCTTTTCTGGGGAGGGGGAGGATTCTACCTCTTTCAAATCTTAACGTTTCTACTCTCCATGGACGATTCATGTCTGTATTAATAGAGAAATTTGGTGTGCATCACCCAGTGTGACTCTCACCGAGAGCGCTGATCACAAGCCCCATAGACGGCCATGTTCTCATACCGAGCTCTGAAACGCGCAGCAAAAACAGATATGTTTATTGGGCGACTGTGCCCAAACGGTACACGGTACCTACACATAACGCGTGTCCCATGGGACACCTACAATCGAATTGGTTTATCGATAGGACGTGTAGTTTTCTCTCGAGTATACGTTTTATTTTTAATTGGGTGTTTATTAGAAAACAAGGAGAAGGATTCCTTAGGGATAGTGTCCGCACTCTTGGTACATGCCTACTCGAGGATGCCTTTGTTTCAGAATTTCAGGTCAGCCCACCCTCACCCCCCACGTCCTCATCGCGTTAGCCTCAACAGCAAATAGTGAATTTCTTACGAGCGCATTTTGTGAATTCAAGAATGAACTGTTATTTTTTTACCGTAGTAAATCAGAGATTCTATACTCCACCATGCAAAAGTTGTACAGATTTTACCGAGACATATCGCGACGTGCGTCGAGCCGCTTTCGGTTTTTCTTTCGCCCGTGCCCATGTGCGTTCTGCTCGTAGCCAAAGTGCACAGGACGACACCGGCCTCTTGATCAGGACAAACGAGCCTCCGTTGTTTTTGTACTCGATATGAAGTGGATTCTTCTGAACCGAACAGAATCACTGGGACGCGAACACACGTCAAGTTGTGTAGCTGGTCAGAGTTTATGTTTCTGGATTTTGTTGGGTTTTTTTGTTTGTTTGTTTTTTTGTTTTTTTTGTTTTTTAAGAGTTTGTTCATTTAAAGCATTAGCGTGACGGTGTAGAAGCGATTTGCTCACACGTTTGTTTGGGTTTTTTTTTTTTTAATATATATATGAATAAGCTTTAGGACTAATGTGTTGGTTTTAATATGTCATAATCATCCCAAATCCCAAAGTGTAAAGGATGCACATGTTTTTGGAAAGAAAGGAAAAAGAAAGAAAAAAAAATGAAAAGAAAAAAAAAAATCCCAGTTTATATGTTATAGTCTTGATTCCGAGACGCTTCGGATCGTGGGGTTGATGGGAATTGTAGTCTTTGCTGCTAACTGGATTCATGAATTTGAGGGTTTTTTTGGGTTTTGTTTTGTTTGGGGGTTTTTTTGGTCCGATTCGTTTATTAAATTATACTCAGACATGAATTGGTTACATTTTTTCACACAGCATCGGTCATGATGTTAAAACCGGGTTACAAATGCATTTTGTAAGAAGTTGTTTCAGAGATTACAGTTAGTCGTTTGTATTTATGGAAAAACAAAAAAAGTTTAAACCTGACTCTACTTATCAGCCATTTTGTGGCTCGTCACCTTTGATCACTTTACTACTTCGAGTCACCCTGCCAGATTTCTAGTCTTTGGTTTTGTTTTGTTTTGTTTTTGTCTAAAGGAAAAAGCGTTTTTTCAGCTGAAGCTTTGGAAAGCTGGGACACTACTTTATTATCTGGGGTGGGATCATATCAGGATTGAAACAAAATCTTTAAAAAAAGAAAAAAAAAATTAAAAAAATTTTTTTTAAAGGTTAAAAAAAAAGAAAAAAGAGGGGGCGGGGATTTTGGGGCCACACCCACACCCAGCCTTAAAGTGCCAGAGGCCTCAAAGCCCCCCTCACGTATACGGTGTATAACCTGCGGGAGGAAATGTTTATTTTGTCCACTAGCGTTTGATAAGCACTCACTACGAACGGGTTTAAGGCGTGCACACAGTCCAAAAGGAAGAGGGGGAAAAAAGAAAAGCGAAAATAATGATTTTTAAGAAGAAGAAGAAGAATGACACGCTTACTTTCTATGTATAGTACCTGTAATAAGATGTACAAACTTTATCAGATCATGATATGGAGAAGACCTCCAAGAGAGACGCGTGGAAGGTCGGACGATGTTTTGGTTTTTCCTTTTCTCGTTTGTTTGGGGGGTTTTTTGTGGGACGGATACGGATCATGCCAAATACTACGATTATATCAGACGTTCCCTGAGACTCTGGAGGTCTGTGTGTCTCGACGTGGTTTTGTATGGTAGGATGTGTATATACTTTTTTGTGTGTGTGTGTGTGTGTGTGTTTGGCTTTTTGTTTTTTGGCATTTTCCTTTCTCTCACCCTGGTGATCTGTCACAGCTCTTAACGTCACTCATCGATACCAAGTTTGACTTCACGTTGACGTTCTGAGACCGGGTTGGGCATGTCTCAGAACCACGTTCTGTCTCTCAAGCGCGACGTTAGCTCTCATCTGGACATCATTCTGAGGTCCGTATCTGAGACCACAGGCCAGATTTATTAGTCTGGCTCCAGTTTGGGTGCTCACACACACACACACACACACACACACACACACACACACACACACACACACACACACACACACACCTACACATATACACATGCCCCAAACTCATGAGTGTTGTGAATACTAGGCTTTTAGGTTGTGTGTGAGTGCGAGTGGAGCGCTCAAGATGCTCACTGACTTTACATTTTGCTCCGTTTTGTTGGGGGTTTTGTTTTCATATACAAGTGATTGCCGTTTTGAGTGTTTTGTTCCTCCTACCTTCCACTAGATTATGGTGCCATAGACCCAACTAGAGCGATTCTGCAAAGCAATCCCACCCCACCGCCGAACGTAGACCCGCTGAATCACCACCCTCGACTATTATCGTGACACAGAATAAGCGATCTTCCCGAACTCCACCTGTGTGTTTCAGTGTGACCTCGTCACGTCAGTCTGCATGAGCATTTTCAACTTGTACTGCCTCTTTATCCACTCGCTCGCTCTCTCTCTCTGTCTCTCTCACACACCTCTGATCCCAGCCTGGTGGAAGGTTCGGGATTTTAATTTCACCCCCCCGATCTTTGTTGGGGGGTTTCTCCCCCCCCCCCCCATATTTTATTTTATTTTATTTTTTTTAGTGTGTCATGTAGTCTGTTCTCAGCACTGTAAGACAGTCCCTTATACAATATGGAGAAGCAATATCACTGTAAGAAAATCTTCACAATGTATTATTATTGCTATTATGATTATTATTATTCACTAGCACCCTAGGTGTGATAATTGAAGTAAATATCTTTTATACAAACACAGATGGCTTGTGGTCCGTCCCTTTATTTATTCCCTAATCCGATGTGTGTGTGTGTGTGTGTTTTGTGAAGTACAACGACATCGATGTCGATGTAGAGAAACCTCACAAAACTTGTTTCTACTCCTGTAATGATTTGTTTGTTTCAGGTATATCTCAGAAATGGGATACTTCGGTATTGTGAAATGTTTTCAACCTCCATGAGTTCTGGATGTTGTAATGTTTTTTGGGGGTTTTTTGTTTGTTTGTTTGGTTGGTTTTTTTTTTTTTTTTTTTTTTTTTTTTTTTTTTTTTTTTTTTTTGAGGCCCCCCCCCCCCCCATTTGTGTTTTGTAGTCAGCTAATCGTGACGCATGTGATGAGGTATATTTTCCTCTTGAAAGCCATCAACTCTCAAGTCAGTGTTAAAGATTTAACATGAGCGGCCATGTCGATTTGACGTCACTCGGGGTTGAGGAGACCCTCCCGAGTTGCGGAGCAGAAATTCCAAGTTTTCTTTGTGTGTGTGTTTGGGGGGGGCGCTTATGTGAAATGTAGTAGGAGCTCTACAACATTTGCCTCATTTCCCTTAAAACTCCCATTTTGTCATTTTGGATGCTATAAGAAACATTTTAAATACTCTTAAATAGAGAGGAACCTTGGATTGCAAGTAGTTTGGTCTGTTAGTGTTTTGCAAAACAAGCAAGAAATCTTAATAAATTTTGACTTGATGAGCAAGCGAGGTCTTGCGATACGAGTAGTATGCGTACGCTTCGTGTGCCGAGCCTCACGTGATCACAACTTCTCTCTCTCACTCACTGCAGGATTGTGGCTCACTCGTATAGTCAACATCCACACTAGCATATACTGTTAGTGTGTGTGCGAAAATGGCCCACAGGGAGATGTGGGAAAGAGTGGGAAAACTTTGTAGAAAAGCCCCACCCGAATAAGGCTGTAGCAGCGCGAGCGATGAATCTGTTTAATGACGATGCAATGTCACATTTCCGCCAAAACCTCAAAAGGAGACAAAAGCAGCGATCGTTGGATAGTTTCCTTGTTAAAGTCGCACGAAAAGAAAAAGATCCCAGTGAGCGACAGACTGCAGTGATTCTGTGAGTTGTAGTGAAATTCATCCTTCACAATAATCCCCCTCTCTCCTCCTCTCTGGTCTCCCTCACACCAGCCACGAGTCTTTTTAAAGGTAAAGTGGAGCTTATTTTGTTTTATGTGTTTCTACTTTATATTTTGTATTAATCATTTTTCCGGAAATATTTCTGGATTGTGGAACGAATTATCGGAGTTTTCATTATTTCTTATGGGGAAACCCGCTTCGATATACAAGTGCTTTGGATTACAAGCACGTCTCCAGAATGAATTATGCTCGCGATCCAAGATTCCACTGCTTATGTATGTGTATCTAGTTGGGTGTTTTGCACTATGGGGAACCAAAAAAAAAAAAAAAAGTTCATGGGCCATTTCTGTACAAATTTATTTGCCTGTTTGAGCTGGGTTTATTATTATTATTATTATTATTATTATTATTATTATTATTATTATTATTATTATTATTCCTGAAGAGTCATTAGATTCACGTTACCATTGTTTCCATTTCTGAGTTTGAATTCAATCCAAATGTCGAGTCAATCTCAGTAATACGCATCATTTACAGTGTAATGGTGGCTGGTTTCCATCACTGTAATTAAATGAAATTAAAAGCCCATGGACCATCTGGCTGCACTTCACACACCATACTACTGGTTTCGGATTAGGTTTTCTGGTTTAACACTTCTTTCGAGGTTTATTAAAATCTCCGAGTGACCTCATCTTTTTTTTTTTTCTTTTGTTTTGTCTTTTTTGGTACGTGGCACTATAGACTGATTTTTTTTTCATGTAACAGAAAACCGTAATTAGAACCGTTTGGTGTCTCCTCGGGTAATATCTGCACAGCCAAACCTGTTCCATCTCCTTTCCCCTCTGAGTGTATGTGTAATCGATCGTTAAAAACAGATCCTCTCTACAGGTAAGTTACGCTGATCTAAGGATTTCTGCCAGATGAAATTTTTGTTGTATAAAAGAAGTAGTAATAATAAATGAGTGTTGAATTCCGTGCTGCAATGTTGTGGTACGATATGACGTTTGTTGGTGTGGGTATGTGTGGGTCTGTGACAGGACGCTACACTGCACTTCAGATGGAGTATTCGGCCGCAGTGAAGACCAGCGCCGAGCAGAAGGAGCTCATCTTCAAACTGGAGCACGACCTGAGCACCATCCAGGCCATGTCCTCCCTGTCACGCCCCGCCGCAGAGGTACGCCACACAGGCTGCTCAGAGGCAGCATAGAAAAACGAGCCCGGTTCTCATGAACTAGTGCTGATGCTTGCGTTTTGTGCCCACTAGGGGGCGGACCTTAGCGGCATGGATCAGATCCCTGAGCCTATTAAAGAGGCCACGGCTCTGTTTACAGGTAATGCACACGCAAACTATACACACACTGCACCATGTGGACCTAGGACAGTCTGAATAAACCTGTGGGTGTGTGTCTATGCAGGAGTGGCTGGATCTTCTCAGGCCGAGCTTCCTCAGGGTCAGATGGACTCCCTGCTGTCCATCATCTCCAGCCAGAGAGAGAGATTCCGGGCTCGCAACCAAGAACTGGAGTCTGTAAGTGCCCTTAAAGTCACACTTCATGAAGTCCAGTAATACTTTTGGAAGGCACTGTACGTAGTCGCTGGCGTAGGTGGACGGTGGCGGAGGGATATGGTGGCGCTTCTCATGTTTAGCGATTCTTTCTTTCTTTATTTCAACTGTTATACGCTTAGGCTTCTTACTCTCACTACCATTTCCACTTTCTTGGGACCCATAATGACGCTTACAGAGCAAAAATGCAGAGAAACACAAGGAAAAAATGCGTTGAACATTTTTTTAAGTGAGGTTTAAGTACAGAAAAAAAAAAGTGAAAAGTGAGCAATTCTTAATTATACAAAAACGTGCTGGAAACAACCAAGAAAACGAACCTTGCATGAGTCGACTTCTGACGTTAAGGAAGTGAGGAGGAAGATGAGCGGGGAGGAGGTTACTGTACAGCCAATGAACGCACGTCTGACCGAGACCGATTAAAGGGACACGTGCGTCTGATAGTTGCGCAATACGCAAACAGAAAATGGGAAAACATTGGTGCGTACGGAGTGGAAGGGGAAAATGGCCAGCGCTGTGTTTATTCGGCACCTGATTATGTGGTCGTGACCAGACGCAAAATTTTGATGAATTTTTTGGTCCAGAACCGATTTGTTCATGTTTTGGAGGCGTTCGTGACCAAAGGTTCAACTGTATTCGGTCACTCTTTCTCTCTTTCGTTCACTGTTCTCTCTTTCTTTTGTCCTGTTCTTCTCTCTCTCTCTCTCTCTCTCTCTCTCTTTTCTTCCTACTTTGCTCGTTCACGTTCTTGTCTTTGTATTCTCTGATAATCTTGTTCTCTTTCCTGTCTGTCTTCGTCCATATTCATGTTTTTCCCCACCATCTCTCTGACACACCATTTCTTTCTCTCTCTCCTGCCTGTCTGTCACACTCCGCTCTGTCCGTTCATGTTGGTCCCTGTATCTTTGACTCCATCTCTCGTTGTTGTTGTCCCCCCAGGAGAATCGGTCTCTGCAGCAGACTCTGCAGGCCCTACAGTCGGAGCTGGACAGTCTCCGCGCGGACAACATCAAACTGTACGAGAAGATCAAGTTCCTGCAGAGTTACCCGACCAGAGTGAGTGCTCAGACCCCGCAGGCCTGACATCGCACCTGACCCCGTGTAAACACTCACTCTCACGGCTCCATGGGTCCGAAATAGGATTCACAGCTTCACCAGGAGTCCTGTATAAAGCTCCCGAGTAGCAGAAAATCTTGCGTTCATCTTTTCCTCGCAAGATTGCGAAAGGACAAGTGGTGCGCTGTCCAGCTGTAAAAAAAAAATGCCTGTGGATGTTTGAGTTCAGCGGAAGCATGGGCTGCGTTTGTGAAATCAGTGTACAGGTGCTCCCGTAGTTACGATATTTCGAAGTGCGATTGTGATACCTGTGATTTCTTGCGATGGCGATTGTGATGCGCTAAAAATTGTAAAATATCTAGAAAATATTTAGGATTTGCTGGCAGGCGTATGATGTATGACACCTGGAAGTATGCGGACGACGCCTGGATGTACGCGTCACTTACCTTGCATGATGTCTCACTCATTCCTGCAACTCACGGAGTTCCCTTGTGTATCAGTGTACTGTACAGTGCATTACCGCGGGTTTTTATTATGTGCTTCAAGAGCTAATTTTAATTCAGAAGCATGTCTTCTAAACACCCCAGCATGTCTCCTACAGGAAAAGACTCC
>JAQLOM010000018.1:4271127-4282499 GCA_030068315.1 Chrysichthys thysi
TTACCTATTTATGTTGGTCATTACGCTGCTTGTCATGTGTACAGTACTTGGGGAGCACTTTTATGGACCTTAGTGGGATTTTTCCTTGTATTTCCACTACTAAAATCCAGGACAAGCACATAGCTGAGCAGTAAGGGGTTAAGGATTTTTTTTCTTTTTTTAAGGAACTTGGTGGCTCTCTGGCAGTGCTGGGATTTACACCTTCAGCTCACAAGCACAGCATTTTTACCCCTGAGCCAGAGCCACTACCGGTGCATATATAGGATTAGAGTAATTCAACTACCAGGCAGATCACAGGTTTATATTCATGTGCTTGCTTATAAACATTATTGTATTCTGTACTAACCGTGTACACTGAGGCTTCTACATAAAAAGGTGTCATTATTGATATGGTGGCTTTTCCTTTTTTTTTTTTAGTGAAGACTTTTCATATAACATTTATGGAAGAAGGCGTCTCCAGGGTCAGTGCTTTGTCCGAGGTCAAGCTGTAAGGGAAGGATAGCTGCTGTCTGTAAGCAGAAACAAAAAATAATCTAAGCTTCTGAGTTTTCTCAGATGCTCCCCAACATTAAATGTAACTATGAACAGATAAATGTGTTGTTTTTTTTTTTTTTTTTTTTTTAAATACAAGGGAGAATCAAGAAATCAAAAAGTAAAGGCAAAATACATTTAATGGCTTTAATAGAAGTAAATGTGAGAAATTGAACACATGACTTTTCCACATAGTCCCCATGCAAGACGACGCATTTGTCGGATCGTTCATCGAGCTCCTGGATTCCTTCAGAGAAGATGTTTTTCGCCTGCTCCTGAAGCCAGGTGAGCCCCGCTTCCTCTACTTCTTCATCAGAGGTGAATCTGCGACCGCGCAGCCGAAGATGTGATAATGGGTCGGCACCAGATCCGGGCTGTAAGGGAGACGTCCGGAACCCGAGCCATCGCGCTGTCTCTACTGTCCCTGCTGCTGTATGAGGACGAGCATTGTCATGGTGCAGCGAGGCTGTTTTGGACAGCGTTCCTCTTCTTTTGCTGCGAATTGCAGGTTGAATTTCATCTCACAGCAATGTACAGGAATTTACACTGTTCACTGTTTGTCCCTACACTTGGAAATGCCCCAGAGAACGTCAACATGATTTTCTTGGGGGAGGACTTCTTCTCCTTCTCCTTCTCCTTCTTCTTCGTCGTCGTCGTCGTCATTGTCTTCACTGGAGAAGATGGATGTCTCCATTCCATGCTTCGCCTGTAAAAATTGCCTTTTGTTTTCGATTCTCCCTCGTATATGTAGAAAATATAACCGATGTCAAATTGCTATGCTGTGGATTGCCTTTGATTCCCTCCTCGCACCATTCTGTGTTATGGCACATGGAGTGCAGTGTGTTCAGTACAACTTTACGTGTGTGTGTGTGTGTGTGAGGTCCAGCTGTCACCACTCTGATCTTGTTAAGCGCCGATCTCAGAGTAATTCCGAATGCGTCAGAGGCACCGTCATTCTAACCTGTGTTTTTTTTTCTTCTTTTTTTTGTGTGTGTGTTGGGGGAAGGGGGGGGGGATGGTCAGGTCAGTGCATTACATCCTAATTGGGATTTAACTTTTATCTGGGAACACGAATGCAACAAACCTTAAACCTCTTTGTCCTTATGGATTAATAACGTAGTGAAATACCTACTCCAGGTTCCACATGTACACTTGATGGTGTGTGTATCCAGCTTGATTTCAATGCTATTATTTAATGTCTCATGTAAACTGCACTCCGTCTTTAAGTTAAACTAAAAGCAGGATCATTAATGACGTGCAGGTGCGTCTCATACAAGCCTCCGCGTTCATACAGCGTATAGATTGGAGAGCTCCTCAGGGAAGGCTTATGGTTATTAACGCGAGCTGCTCTGTGGTATAGCGTAGGGCATGCGCTCCATCTTGCTCTGTCTCCGTCTTACGCTCGTAAATGGTTTATAATGGGGAAGTGTATCCCAGAATTCCCTCTGGTTGGCTGGGGAGAATGATGAGTCATGAGCTATTTTACAGCATGGGAACTCTTTCAGTGTTTCTCTCTCATCAGCTGGGCTGTAAGGATTGGTGTGCTTAAGAGGAAATTTCAAGCTTCTGGTGTTTTGTTCAATTTAAATGCTTGCTTAAACGTATATCTTGGATTTCTGGCAATCTGTGGATTCACCATGCCTGGCCATGTGTAAGATTTCACATCCCTGAGAAATGAATTTCAGCTAGATAACTGGTTAAAAAGAACAAAATGTTAACATACGGTACAGTTAATTATGAAGTACTGTTCTAGAGGAAATACCAGGACGTGATATTTCTATCATGTTTGGGGTTTTGTTTTTTTTTTTTTGTTTTTTTCTATAAGAAATATCGGGACAAAGGCAAAAACCTTTACGTTAACGTTAACACTTTATTGGAATCTAATTTCTCTCTTGGTTAACGAAGAAAACCCCGTACACTGTTATAAAAAAATATATTTTTATTCCATTTTATATAGAAATCCAACAATCATCAACATTTTGGGAAATTCTTATCAGATGTCCTTCAAATTAGGGATGGGAATGAATGTTTAAAATTTCATGAACGCAGGGCGTCTAGACAGGATTTAAGTTCATTTAAAGGGTTGTGAGCTTAAATTAAATGACTTTTAAAGCTAAAAAGGAGTTTAATGTGCTTTCACTCTCGTCAATGGGATTTCTAAAGTGTACAAAGGGAAACCTTACATGTACAGGTAGTCTTCAGGTTATACGATAAACATGCGTTGCGATATCCCCGTCGTAAGTGGAAAATATCGTATGTCGAACCACTGCTTAGCCTGGTTTAGCCTAGCTTAGCCTAGCCTACCCAGGAGTCTTTTCCTGTAGGAGACATGCTGGGATGTGTAGAAGACATGCTTTTGAATGAAAATTAGCCCTTGAAACATACAAAAAAAAACACTCAGTAATGCACCGATACACAAGGTAACTCCGTGAGTTGCAAGATATAGCATGCGGCATCACGCAAGGCGAATGACGCGTACATCCGGGCAGCGTGTGAACGTATCGTACCTCGTATGCTGTTACGCTAGCCTGCCAGCGATTCCTACCCGCGAATTTTAAATATTATATAAATATTTTACGGTTTTTAGCGTAGCGCCGTCGTCATCATTACTTTGAAAAAATCATAAGTTGAGCCATCGTAACTAGGGGAGCATCTGTACATTTTAATGACGCATACAGGGACATACTGCAGTATCAGTCAACTTTTAGGGATATTTATTTATTTTTCCCTACATTTTACCATTTAAAATCCATAATAACCAAAATTGTCGTTTCTACCCGTGGTGTCCTTTCCTAAAAGGACGTTATTCAATAACTACAGTGGATCTAACAGAATTAGTATCCAGTTACACGAGTAAGGAAGTCAGTCTGGACCCACTAATCGTTCCTGATGCGTTAAGGGTTAAATGTTGAACAGGACTATTGAAGAAAGTTCACTCGATACCCAGACGCATTCTCTTACACGCTCGTCATCTCAGCTTTCAGACTGATGGCAGTGTGTAGTGAGAGAGTCTGGACATTCAGTACACACACCTGAGTGTCAGTTTGTCCTCTCCTTCTCTTTTAACAGAATCAATGAAGACAATTCGTCACACTCAGCCCACTTTAGACTGCTTGTCCCACTGAGCCCTACTGTTTCTCCTTTGTTCTTGTGTTGTACCCTTGAGATTTTCATTACAGCAGCGCTGATGCTTGTAAAACTCGATATGGAGTACAGTCTGTCAGGCATTTTGTAGCTCAGAACCCCAAAACAAGTGAAACAGCCAGTCCGTATTGTGGCACTTGCTATTTTAGGTAGCCTAGTACTTTAAGTCGTCTTCTTCCTAGCGTTAGTCCCGCGCCATGCAGGGTCCGCTCTTGTCACAGGCCATCCTGGCATTGCGACATCTAATGCGGCCATGGAAACGCCCCAACTGACGTGTCGCACTATCTGACGTTGGCGCACTCACACACGGGCAATTTAGGGTAGCCAATCCACCTAATGAGCATGTCTTTGGACTGTGGGAGGAAACCAGAGTATCTAGAGGAAACCCACACGGACACGGGGAGAACATGAAAAACTACACACAGAAAGGCTCGAACCCAGGACCTTCTCACTGTGAGGAGACAGTGCTAAGCACTTAGCCACTGTGCCGCCCAGCCTACTACTTTAAGTAAATCAGAAAAAAAAAAACCTCTCATTTAGAAAATATTTTAATAAATTCTGGACAAGGAAGTCAAAGAGCGCTAGATCTTATCTTATGCAAATGGGGTTTTGCTAAATTCACTGCAAGTCACATGAGCATTTCTAGGTGACGTTTCTTTTTGCCCCTGTCCGTAATCTGAAGAGAAGCCTAGCTTTAGCTTTATGCTAACTTTCTAAAAATGTTCACGCTTCCCCTCCATGTTCCACTTGGCTTGGTCTCCATTCTGTCCTGAGAGTGGGTGTTGCCATTTTTAGCCTATCTAGATGCAAACATGTCATGTACATTGCTGCTGTCGCTAATTTTGGACAATAGACCGAAAGCTACTGCTACAGAATAGGAAGCAAACAGGAAATTCCTGGAAATTTCCAAACAGTGGGAGAAGGTAGAAGATGATAGATTTTGAATTCAGCGCTCTTTTAAAGACTCCATGGCAGTTTCCAGCATTTGTATGCCATGTAGTTTCTGTTTATATTTAAGGTGTGTGACCTGTCATCATTTGTCACATGTGGCATTTGTAACTGGTCACTTCCATCGTTACGGTATTTGACGTATTTGAGGTACTTGGAGTTTTAAAATGTCAATGCTGGAAAGCCTTGTTACCTTTTGATATGTTCTCTAAAAGATATTTAATATGGAGCGTCTCATCATTAACTAATACGTTTATTAAATGTTTTACTTATTGTTGCCATCATTTCATCAATCAATTGGCCCTGAAGTCAGTTCGACACCACTGCAGCCACTGATCAGAACGAAATTCTTTTGCTTCGTCATTAATGCATCTTGAAACAAAACTTCTCATTAGCACTATTATTATTATTTTGTGCATGTGGCAGAAGAAATATTTACATTATTCAAATGGGAAGTATGTAATGTAGGAACTTTTACATTTTCCTAAAGAGGAAGGTAAAATACTTTGATAGATCTTCTATGTCTTGGCTTGGGGATTGTACTTCCAGTATCGATGAAAAGAAAATGTGTAACTTGTGGATTTACGAGTGTACTGGAGTGGTGGGGAAATCATGAAAACGTTGCCTAGCCCACCATGCAAGTTAAAGCTCCGTTGTGTTGCCCAATACAAAGTTTTGGGTGGCTGGAAACTCATTCACTCAATCTTACACGGCTTAATCCTGTTCATGGTCACGGGGAGGAAGCTGGAGCCAATCCCAGCAGACTTCGGGCGAAAAGCGGTGTACACCCTGGGCAGGTCGCCAGTCCACCGCAGGGCGACACACCGAGACAGATGATCATTCACACTCTCATTCACACCTACGGGCAATTTAGAGTCGCCAATCCCCACCTAATGTGCATGTCTTTGGACTGTGGGAGGAAACCGGAGTACCCGGATACTCGTTTCGGCCAAAAGACCTGGTGTGTAGCGTGTTTATTTCCTCTCAATATTTTTAACCTCGAGGTAACTGCATGTTGTTCTAGGACGAGAGTTACATTACATTACCGTCATTTGGCAGACGCCCTTATCCAGAGCGACTTACATTTTTAGCTCCTTTATACAACTGAGCAATTGAGGTTAAGGGCCTTGCTCAAGGGCCCAACAGTGGCAGCTTGGCGGTGCTTGGATTTGAACTCCCGACGGTCCGATGAGTAGTCCAACAGCTTAACCCCTTGAGCTCCTCCTCCAACCTCTGGTTAACCCAATACGTCATTCTTACCAACTACTGTAAAGATTAAGTGGTCCGTTTGGACGTTTCTACCTGGAGAATGGCTTTTCCGAACTGTTCACGGCCTTTTCAAGATCCAAAGTTATTCTCCAACCATCTGAAAGATTCCAAGGCCAGAAGCCTATTTAGAAAGCTTACATCTTTTTGCAGACCCAACACATGCACCTGGCTGCCGCTGACCTAATTTATATTTCCTGTCTGTATGATGTAATAAATCGCACTGCCCGAAAAAGGAAAGTAAGGCTAGAAATAGAAGCGTGTTGTCCTTGAAAACCAGAATGTAATTTTCAAACATCTGAACTTGTAGCATAATTTTTGTCCAAAATTTGTCCAGCAGGTCCGTTCACCTCTCATGGCATAACCAGATTCCACGCCGCAGCTTTTGTTGAGGATGTTTTGGAAGTTAGCACCGCTTGAGAACTCCTGTGAGAAACCCTACTTGGAAATGAACTGCAACCATTGGAAGCGTCTCGCAAACAGACTAAAAATAAAGCAGCATTTGGAACACACACGTGACGACATGATGATAAATGGGGTCCGGTCTGGCCTTGGCTGCATTCTCCACAAAAGTGAAGACCCAAATGAAAGCTGAAAAGGAGAGAATAATGCAAGAGGGTGGGAAAATATGGGGGGGGGGGGGGGCTCAAATGGTATAATTTGCATAGACGAGTTCGTTCAAAAGAGCAGAGAGAAAAAGAGAAGGGAAAAGACGCAGGGAGATGACAGAGCAAAGCTTGATGCTGGTTGGCGATAATAGAATGTGTTGGGGGTTTTTTGACACCACAAAACCACAAAGAGGGCTTATCTGTGATACAATGAGCTTGGCAGCAGAGCTTGGCGAGGCCTGTGGGAGATGGAGAGACAAAGAGAGAGTGAGGGAGTCTCAATGAGTTCCAGTCTCAATGGGGTGGGAAGTAGCTGCTTGTCAGCTTCATTTAGGAAAGAACGTGCTGGCAGATTCACATCTCCGCTCCCCAACACATTCTTCATTCTCACTCGCATTGGGAGAAAGTAGGCCAGGGGATTATTTCAGCATCACTTGTTCTTGCTCATGTATGTTAGAGTTGGGCAGACTTGAAGGAACCCAAGATAAGGCTTTTTTTTTGGGGGGGGTTGTTGAGTTCTTTCAAGGTTTTCTTTTCTTTCTCTCACATCAGCCCTGTTCCATCTCTCCCCCTGGCACTCATACACACCTCTTCTTACTTATGCCCTGTCACATTCCCCATCCTCCTTGGTTGATCGTGAAAGCAGGCCAGTGTCTTTCAGTTCCAGGCACCCATTTTCACTAGCAGGACACTGTAGCAGTCGTTCTTTTATACAAATCCTTTTTCTTTCTCTTTTGTATACTGTCAAACATGAACAGCGATGGCTAACCAATAGTCAGCCTTGCCCATCCCAAGACCAACCCCTGTTCAGATTCCTCTTTTATTTCTGCCTCCAGTCTCCTTGGCCTCCTCTTCTACGGAAGGATGTCTGACCCATTTTTTCTCTTTCTGTCCCGCAGCGCACTGCCAGGGAGTTGGCATGGCCCAGGGATGAATGGTGAAGGGTCGCCCGGCAGCCCGGAGCTCTCCTCGTGCCCGCTGCCCGACTGGAAAGAGTTCTGCGAGTTGCATGCCCGTGCTTCTGCTGCCGACTTTGCCCACAAGTTTCGTCAATTTGTCACAGAGAACCCATGCTACGACGCACCGGGAGCTGACGCCAGCTTCTCGCGTCACTTTGCTCGACACTTCCTGGACTGCTTTGCTGCTGCTGTAAATCAGACACGGCAACCCGGCTCACCTGGTGCTTCCTCAGGACCCAAGTACGCAATTGCACCCTTTGCAGGGATTCAGGGCTGTCCACTTCCCTCCTACAACCACGAGCTCTACCAGCGCCGGAAAGATACAGGTGCCTCCAGCGAATCGCTGGACAGCATGGACAGCGGAGGGGGTGGAGCTGCTGCAAGCTCCACCCTCCACGGGCACAGGGTGACGGCGCTGGGCCAGTCACGAAGCTCGGAAGATGTCTCCATGGGTCACTCAAAGGCCCGTTTCAAGAAAGGCTTCTCGTTGAGGAACATGAGCCTGTGTGTGGTAGATGGGGTGAGGGAGATCTGGCAACGCCGGGCACCTCCTGAGATGGACACGGTAGCCACCGGTGTCAGGAAGTCAAATGGAGCCGAGGCAGGTGTACATGAGAGTTGGAGCCAGAAGCTGAGGTTGGCACGGGGTTTGCAGGGTCACCGTGTTGAACTCCTGGAGATCCAGAGGGAGGGCACACTGCGCTACATGGTGGCAGATGATACTAACTGCATGGGCACTGCGCAGTGGCAGAAGTGCAGGCTCCTCCTCAGGAAGACAAGAAGCAGCTCGGAAGGTGGCGAGAAGTTCCTGCTCGAGTTTTATGTACCACCAAAGGTAGGAGCAGAGCTGCACATTTTCCGATTGAAGAATATAAATGTTGTTCTCCATTAACTGCCAGTTATAAGACAGCCAATAGTTAGGGGAGTTCTGTAAGAGAAAAATCCCAAATTGTACCTTATTCACTATATAGTGCACTATTTTGGTGGTTTTGCCATTGTGGATAATATTCCACTTTCTGGTGTGGATTGTACACATGACATCCCATAAAATAACTAAAATAATAATAATAACTATAATAATAATAATAAAAAAAAATAATAACTAAATGACTATGTCTAGATTATGTTATGTATTTACTACTTCTAAAGTTAGGATTGTATTAGTTAATCTATTCCTTGGAAAGCTGTGCACTTTAACATGTAGAAAAAGAGCTGGTAGTTCTCCAGCTAGAAATGTCCTCGGCTTAGAGAGATATCTCCTACATTTATCACGAGAATGCCCAATGGACTACTAAAATGGTCTAGAAATATTTTTACTCTTCACTCTTATTACAATTATACGAATGCGCATGTACGTGAGAATCGGAAGCTCGCCCGTGTTATTCCACCATTTCTTATAGCTGGCTGGTTAGCTAGCTGCTAGTGACCTAGCTTGCATTTGAACTAGCTACTCAATATGAGTGGGAAGTGGGAATCATTGTCTCTGAAATGTATTCAGCACTTGCTAACCCTGACAAAACCATACCTTAGCAACAGCAATCTGGTAAAACGACCCATGTTAGCATAGAATTTAGCACAGTTGGTTGTAGCAGCTTCAAACTGATTCTACTAATAATTTAATATAAAGATATGATGTATTCGAATATGTGTGTTTCATACATAACTCGTACATAGCACTGTTTGAATGTGTTTTTGCAGGAGCAAACTTCAGCTTTAAACGTTTAATTTAACGTTTACTTTTCTAGCGCCATCCTAACAACCCGAATACCGACGTGTGTTATGACTTCACAGATACTTTGAATACACCACACTATAGCATATAGCACCCTGATGAACACACACAGACACGAATATCTAAACCCACTCTCAGTACACAAACTGCAGTAATGTGAGGGCAGCTCTGCTGAGTGTGTGTAAATTTGCCAGCTGGTATAGGATCCAGGTCTGAGCCAAGACCTGGCTTTGTTTCAGCTGGCACTAGCATGCCACTGCACTGCCTCCGGATCTG
The DNA here is from genome assembly GCA_030068315.1 of Chrysichthys thysi. Lineage (NCBI taxonomy): Eukaryota > Metazoa > Chordata > Actinopteri > Siluriformes > Claroteidae > Chrysichthys > Chrysichthys thysi. Next base: position 4,280,592 of record JAQLOM010000018.1, read on the forward strand.
CGTGTGTGCCTCCCCATTCCTCTGGGTGAAGACGGCCGGGTAAAAGGGCAACATAAATCCACTGATGTCAATGCCGCCTTAAATTACGCTTCCTCCGATTATCTTTGATTTACATCTGTCTTGTTCAAGCTGTTCTATAGGAAGAATGTTCTTTGGTGCTAATGTCAGCAAGCAACATGATACCCGCTGTGCCAGTTAATGGCATACTTCAGTTTAGTGCCCATTCAGTCACATGAAGAAAACAAATGCTACAGATGTTCCAAAAATAGCAGAAGACACCCTAGTAAGTTGTCACGATTTTAGGAGGAGAAGTTTGCAACTCCTCCTTTTCTCAATATGTTTGAATTGGAAATTTCCTCATACCCCAGCGCTGAGGAATTCTCTAATCTGATTGGTCAGAAGGTGATTTAGTAGCTTTGGCAGTAGTTCCCACTATGATTCAAATGATGCGTTTAGATTAATGCACTCCTTTAAGTATGTTGTCATTTCTGCGAACATTTCCTGTGGATGTTTCAGATCATTAGACATAACTATGCACAATGTGAAATGTAGATATACAATTGTAGTTTTTGTTTATCAGGGCCTAAATAACACTTGTGTGGTCCTCACCAACTTCTGCAAACAGGCATTTCCTCAGGTAGGTGCCAACAAAACCACAACAGATTTTAATATGTAGTCAATTTTTTCCCCCAAAAAACGTAAATCAGCATTCAGAAATCAAGTGAGGATAGAGTAAGTACACTCTTCTTACTTCCACGTTCATTAAGAGCGTAATTAGCAGCCATTTGTTACTAATGAAATGCACAAGATTAGTTTATCGGCAAGAAGTGTTGCTACCAATATAAACGCAGAACCTTTGGCGGTTTGGAGTTCTGGAGCACTCGGGTGTGTCTACATCACGCCAAGAATAAGGGCATCGCCCATGATGTTAGAGAAGCACCTGTTGCTGCTTATTAATCTGGGATGGGTTATAAGGTCATCTCCAAACTATTTGAAATACATCGTTCTACAGTGAGAAGATCTGTTTACATTAGAGAGACATCTGCCAGTCTGGCCAGGAGTGTGCATCCCAGGAAATCCAGTCCAAGATCAGACTCTTTCATGCATGGATGGCTCAGTAAAAGTCCCTTCTGTCCAAAAAGAATATGGCAGTATGACTTGTTTGCAAAACTGCATCTCCATAAACCTTCTGAAGGTGGTGTTTTGTCATCATACATAGAGCTATATTTGACAAAACGCAGCATATGCCAACAAACTCCTCAGAACTGTTATGCATGGTGATGGAGAGGGGATTATTTGGGATTGTTTTGCAACCACAGGACCTGGGGAAACTTGAGGTCATTGAGACAACAATGAGGTCCATTTTTCCGGAATGCTCTTGAGACAAATCTGAGGCCATCTTTACAGCAGCTTAAGTTAAGATGAAATTGGGTCATGCAACAGGGCAATGATCCCAAGCACACCAACAAATCAACATTTGAGTGGCAAAGTCCAGACCTCAATCCAACTGAGAATTTTGTGTAAACGAATGCCCTCAAACATCAGTGAACTAAAGCAATGTTTGAAAGAAGAGTGGGCCAAGATTTCTCCAAAATGATTCAAGAGACTTGTGAACTCCTACAGAAAATGACTTCAGTTGTTGCTAAAAATGTATTAAAGGATGTACAGTTGGACCTTGGATTGCGAGTAACTTGGTCTGCGAGTGTTTTTCAAGACAAGCAAAAAAATGTAAATAAATTTTGACTTGGTGAACGAGCGAGGTCTTGCAATATGAGTAGTATGCGTATGCTTCGTGTGCCGAGCCTCACGTGATCACAGCTTCTCTCTCTCACTCACTGCGGGATTGTGGCTCACTCGTATAGTCGACATCCGCGCTAGTGTAGAAAAAGCCTGAGGAATCCCTCACTT
>JAQLOM010000018.1:4333175-4343297 GCA_030068315.1 Chrysichthys thysi
AAACTCCAGAAACTCATAACCTCGATGCCCAGACGTCTTCAAACTGTTTTGAAAAGAAGAGCAGATGCTACACCATGGGAAACATGTCCCTGTCCCAACTATTTTGAGACCTGTAGCAAGCATCAAATTTGAAAAGAGCTCATTTTGTGCATAAAATTTCTCAGTTTAAACATTTCTTATGTTATCTATGTCCTGTTGTGAATAAAATATTGCCTCATGTGATTTGAAAGTCTTTTAGTTTTCATTTTATTGAAATTTAAAGAATGTCCCAACTTTTCTGGAATTCGGGTTGTAATATGGTGTAATATGTAAGGAATAGACACTTGTGGGTGCAGTGTTATAAGAGTAACTCTTATTATCTCATAGTTGATTATTTTCTTATAAACCTAAAGTGAATTATTCCTTATCCACCACAGCAGTATTACAACAATTGAAATTATTTGGTCAAATTGGGAAAAATCCCAACAACACCCATCCACATATATACTATATACCCACAGGTTTGACACCTGACCTTCATTCCCATATGTGCATGTTAAACATCCCATTTCAGGTTTAGTCCACCTTTCCTGTGCTAATAACCTCCACTGTTCTGGGAACGTTTCCCACAAGATTCTTGGATCATTAGTGAGATTGGGTACTGATGTTGGGTGAGGAGCTCTGGAATGCAGTCAGCATTCCAGTTCATCCCAAAGGTCTTTAGTGGGGTTGAGGTCAGGACTGTGTGGAGGACACTTGAGTTCTGCTACTCCAAACTTGACAAACCATGTGTTTATGGAGCTCGCTTTGTGAATATGGGCATTGTCATAATGGGACAGGTTCCAGTGAAGCGAGATTGTAATTCTACAGCAGACAAAGACATTCTCTACAGTTGTGTGTTTTCAACATTGTGGCAACAGTACTACATCTTGGTGTGATCACCAGGTGTTCACATACTTTTGGCCATATAGGAGTGTATAATATGGTTTTTGTGAGAAAGAACAAGAGCTTAGTACTACGTTGAAAAAACTATCTATATACAAGCGAATGCTGCGGTAGTGCTGTAAAAACACCGTTTGTTGCACGAGCTTTCGGAACACAGTTCCCTAGTCATGTGCTATGATTAAGTGAAGTCCTGATATACTTTCAAATCCTTACCTTAAGGATCAAACATGTGTGGAAGCCTAAGGTTTATACCTCTAAGCTAAGTTTATGACACATAATGCCTCAAGTGGGACTCATGCTGAGGTTGGTACTTAGATTCAGAGTATTAACAGAACACGCAATATTGTGAAAATATTGTAACCCCTAAAATGTTTAGACATTCCTGCGTTATTAAAATCAGCGCATTAAAATGGTAACATCTTGTCTATTTTGGCCATTTGTTGGATTTTTGTTCTCAGTTGGTAAAGTGCTATAACACAATGAACGCAAAAAGGATAAACTGGCAACGTATATGAAAAGACCGAAAATAACATAGGATGGGAACTGAGGAAAAAATAACAAGTGGAGCAGTGATCGGGAGGCAGCCGCAGGTAACTCGGTCCATGTTGTGTGGGCCGTCTGCTGTAATGAGACTCGGATTGGGCTCAAGCCTCCTCCCTATTGTCTGCTGGCTCAGGAGAGAGAGAGAGATAAAGAGAGTAAGAAAGAAAGCTGGCCAGAACGTAAGCAAGCCAAACTGAGAAGCATGAAGAGGAGGGCGGAGAGAGATGACAAAGGACAGGAGAAGAGAGTAGGTGGATGGAAGATAGCAGATGGGAGGAGAGGACTGGAGATGCATTCAGCACTCGTGCTGCCTCTCTCTTCCTATCTTCCTCGCTCTCTCTGAAGATTTTCTGCTATATTTCATCATTGACTCCACAGGGCACTCAAGTGAACATGGGAGAGATCACTTCACAGCTTTTACATCTGCACGGTGCTGAGGCATGCGGTGACATTATATGACTTTAAATGAGCATTAGCAGGACATATTTCTTCTGGCTTCGGAGCTCGTATTTCCAAACCCCACCGTAAGGTTAAATTGGACTCGGCGGTGGACTCGTTTGATGAATTGATCATAGGCAGTGATGTGACTCATGATTTATCATCATATTAATGACTTGGGAGTGTTTTGGGCTGTATTTCTGTCTTTTCCAGCTACAAAGCTGGGTGAATTTCTCTGTTTGAATGTTCTGCGGCTTTTCAAACGAGCACGTAGAAACTTACAGCCGACGCTTATAACAGACCCTATTTATTTTAGGCTCAATCTCTGAGTAAATCTGTTGAATCTATTGGACATATTTAGAGTTGAGCTAAGTGTGGACAGTGAGGAGTTGGTAGCAAAATTGTGCCCACGATTTGTGTGCAGTTCGTAATTAGAGGCACTGCTTATATTAAAGACCAGATTTTCTGGTGGATAAAATTAGGAACACTTCCTTAAAGTGAGCAGTAAGTGTAGGAAGTGTAGCTTGGTCAGGAGAGCACATATTTACAGTACATGGAGCACATGGAATTAGTAAAAACACTGGCATTATTTTAGTAAGAGGACAAATCGGGATATCAAACAACAGAATGATAAACCAGTAACTATCCTACACACGTTATGATTTCATTACTTACTGTATATTTAGTATGTTGGTTTCATTAAATTGTGCACACAATTCATCATTATTTGTCTTCTGCCGCTTAATCCGGTTCAGGGTTGCAGGGGGAAGCTGGTACCAATCCCAGCTGACTTCGGGTGAAAGGCGGGGAACACCCTGGGCAGGTCACCAATCCACTGTAGGGCAACTCACATTCGCACCTACGGGCGATTTAGAGCAGCCAATTAGCCTAATCCCCTCTGTGCATGTCTTTGGACTGTGGGAGGAAACCGAAGTACCCCGAGGAAACCCACGCGGACATGGGGACAACATGCAAACTCCACACAGAAAGGCGCCCGTGTCGACCCTGTGGATCGAATCCAGGACCTTCTTGCTGTGAGGTGACAGTGCTAACCACTTAAGCACCATGCCGCCCTTTGTGCACACAATTATCAATTTAAATAATTTAAATGATCAATTTCAATATCAATTTAAATAAAATAATAACATGCGCTGGATCAAGTGCTATTTTTATAAGCTGCTGAATAATTAGTGTGGTAATAATTTCAATGAAGGGTAGCATGGTGGCTAAGTTGTTAGCACTGTGGCCTCAAAGCGAGAAGGTCCTGGGTTCGAGCCCCGGGTTCAACATGGGCGCCTTTCTGTGTGGAGTTTGCACGTTCTCCCTATGTCCGTGTGGGTTCCCTCTCAAAGACATGCACAGAGGAGATTAGGCTAATTGGCTCCTCTAAATTGCCCGTAGGTGTGAATGTGAATGTGAGTGTGGATGATTATCTGTCTCTGTGTGTAGCCATGCAGTAGATTGGCGACCTGCCCAGGGTGTACCCCGCCTCTCGCCCGACATCAGCTGGGGTTGGCACCAGCTTCCCCCGCACGACTCTGCACAGGATTAAGTGGCAGAAGATGAATGAATGAATGAATTTCAATGTGGCAGTTGTATGTATACAGTGTTTTATTATCAATTTTAAATCAAATTTGATTACTTATTATTTATTATCAATTTATTTATTTATCACACCCCTCCCTTTCCCCATCACCAGCAGCTAACCACAGAGTCACGATACTCTACATACAGAAACCCAACAGTGTCCTGACAAATCTTACAACAGACTGGCGATATTCCCATCAAATAATTCGTTTAAACTGACTGCATCTGTCTGAAAAGTCACACCAGTGTACTGTGAGAAAGGGTTAATCCAAATTTGAAGTGATTCATGTGATCATCTTGCCATCTTCTCATTCATACATCATGTCATTTTTTTTTTTATTTGAAACAATTTTGAAACCGTTTCTTGCTCTTATGTTGCACCGTCCCGTATTTGACGGTAAGGCTGGGCGATATGACCTAAAAATTATATCGCGAAATATTTTGATATTTTCACGATAACGATATTTATCACCATATATGTTATGCTGTCAAAATAATGTTCAGAGGCAAAAAAAACCACATGCAGTACATGCGGACTGGAGCCAGGGGGTGCTCACGTGCTCTCGTGCACACAGTAAGATCATAATATGACAGGGCTAATAGTTTTTAAGCTAATGAATTAAGTCTAGACATCATGCTACATCACACAGACTCTTCTTCGAGGCATACATTGGGGTAAAAACACTGCAGTTAGCTGTTCGTTTCTGGAGGAAAGCTGACATTTCTGGTAAATCCCGTTACTCACGATATTCAGTCGGCTGACGATATGAATGCTCATATCGCGATAACGATAATTTATCGATATATCGCCCAGCCCAATTTGACAGCATAGAAAACAATTTAACCTGCAGTCCGCATTTTCTATCCCACAAACGTTTGACCGTAACCCAACTCTGAACAAAGAGGAACTTTCTCTGTATAAATATCGACTTTGATGCCCAGGGGAACATGGTGGATATTGACGTTGGAGAAATGTCAAATCATGCTAAATATCACCACCAGGATACCACTGCTGTGGGTAAATAATAAATCTCAATCTGACACATAAAGGTTTATGGAGAATTTGTGATATTTCTTCGCTGTAGGGTTTTTTGTTTAAGAAGGCAAGTGTTACACCTTGTATGGTTTATGTCTAGTGACACTTGTATATCGGAGCTATACCATATGTTACAGCTAATGTTCGCTCTAGCTGTAGCAGGTAATCGTTCAGAGAATTCAAATATGAATCTAAACCGTGAATGCACGAACATACAGGAACATTATTGTTTTTCAGGAGGAGTAGATAGGCAATTTGTCACAAGGCTTTCTCCCTTTCATAATCTTCTGCTCTTACAGAGTGCCATTCACTCAGTCTCTCCCAGAGCTTGTCCTTGAATTGAATTGAATCGATTTGAATTGAGGAAGGGAGAAGAACTAACAGTAGCATCTGCAATACAAATCGAATGTGAACTTGCTACTGAACCTGTTGTCCAAGGGGGGAAAAAACGTGCCTCTTCAACAGGTGGATCTCAGAATACATCAGTGCTTTCATGCCGTAGTGACAATTTTGTAATTATACTATATTATCCCAGATCAGGTGATTTTTTTTTTTAGTGAAATGCATGGTTGGTTTGATGAATACTCTCTGCCCGTCTGTTTTCTGTTGATATCCTGAGCACTTTCCACATTGTACATCATGTCCTTTTTCCAAGGACTCTACAGACTTTTTCTTTCCTTTTTCCCTGTACTTTTTTTTTCTTCCCCTTCTCATATTTGATAATCATCTAAGATTCAGAGTAGCAAAGAGTAGAAAGATGTAATTGTGTTTTCCGCTGGACCTGGCTGTTTGACCTTGCTTCATGTTCAGTTCATGCAGTTTTTCCTTTTTCTGTTTGGTTTTTATTTTTTGGTTTTGTATTCCGAAGTTGTCGTCTTCATGTCTGTTTTTTTTTTTTTTTTTTTAATTTTTTAATTAAATTTTTTTTTGCCAAGACCTTTTCATTATCTGACCTGCTGTGGGGGGAGATACGCAGTTGGATTGAGAAACTTTTGTTGAACCTTGCTATTTGACCTTGCTCCCAGTGAGGCAGAGGGCTCTATTGGGCTAATTGACGAGTGAGTCATGTTTCAATCTGTCTGAGACTGGCTCTGGGCAAAGAGCTGCTCTTCCCCATGGGGGGTATGTACACCATAGGGAGGATATCGCTGTCCTCTGAGGCTTATTGCTTGTCTCAGAGCTGCTACCCTACATGTCCTAAATAAGGGGAAGAGGAAAATGATACAGTAGAATGAGAGTAATATGAAGCAAAAGTGAGTTATCAGAAGGTGGTGTACCCCAAGGCTATGGTATGGGTCCCAATATACTTATATGAAACTGTCCATCTGCGATATATTAATCCAGGAAATGAGCTCTGCACTGTAATAATTTATCTCTTGATCTGTACTAGTCAGAGATCTTGAGAGTTGCTGTATCGTTGCTTTGGAGACTTTGTAATTAAGTACGATTAGAAACCATGAACAGTATTGCCCAGGATAGCAGTACGGAAAAGGTACAAGGCGGCAAATTGAAAACAAATCCATGAGAGACCCATACTGAAAACCATGAGGATTATCAAGGAGATAACTCTGCCATTGTGTCCTAATTGCTGTTCCCATTTAAGTGCTTTGACTGAGGACTGAGATATAATTGTTTTGTGGTGTAATACCGCACAAGTGGTATGTGAGCTGTGAGGAAATAAATTTTAGCACTAATTTAAGCAGGTTGTGTCAAATGGTGGTTCTGTGTTTGTTTGGGTGTGTTAGAAAACCAGGCTGCGATTTCAACGCAAGTGTTTATTCTGGTATCGGTTCCGGAATGGAATCAGTTGAAACTGTTGTATGGCGAAACACCCGGGGTTTGTCTTATTTTGCATTATACAGAATAATATATGTTATAATTACAGAATCACGTATAATCTGCCTGATGTTGATGATGATAATAATAATGATAAGAAGAAATAAGAAGAAGAAGAATGTGAGGTAAATCTGCCGTTACCTATATAATGCACAAATGTGTCTTTGTTGGCTATGCAACAATATGCAAAGAGAAAATGGGAAAACATTGGGAAGCAGAAGGGGAAAATGGCTGGGGCTGTGTTTGTTCGGCACCTGATTATGTGGTTGTGACCAGATTCAAATTTTTTGGTCGAGAACCGATTTGTTCATGTTGGGACGCTTCCCTGACTAGAGGTCCCACTGTATTTTAGAGTAAGCTTTACATCTGTCTTCTCCAGCGAAGACGGAATTGAAACTTCAGCCCTCCCCCAAGACAATCATGATAACATTTTGAGACATGAAGGTTCCTATTCTGGTGCATTTCCAAGCGCATGGACAAACAGTAAACAGTGTAAATTCCAGTGCGTTGCTGTGAAATGAACTTAAACCTGCAATTCGCAGCAAAAGAAGAGGAATGCTGTCCAAAACAGTCTTGACGCACCATGACAATGCACGTCCTCATACAGCAGCAGAGACAGTAGAGACAGTGCACCGACTCAGGTTTGTACGTCTTCCATGTCCATCTTACAGCCCAGATCTGGTGCCAAGTCATGATCACATCTTCGGTCCACTGAAGAAGGCGCTGCTTGGTCGCAGATTCACCTCTGATGATGAATTAAAGGAAGCTGGGCTCACCAGGCTGTTCTCTGCAGGAATCCAGAAGCTAGTTGAATGATAATACAAATGTGTGGGTCTATGTGGAAAAGTTATACGTTCAATCACTGTATCACCTGGACCAACCAGACCATCAGATGCCACTTTTGGCACTGCTGGTCAAAGCATTGTGTAGGGAAGGAGTTCCATACCATGGAAAGATGCCACCCTGCTGGCTGGGTGGGCAGGCCATGAACATTCACCCCTATGGGCAGTTTGGAGTAGCCTATTGTGCAAGTCTTTGGACTATGGGAGGAAACTGGAATACCCAGAGAAAACCCCACAGACACAGGGAGAACATGCAAACTCCCCACAGAAAGGGTCCCAGATCGTCCCCGGGGATCGAACCCAGTACTTTCTTACTGTGAGGCGACAGTGCTAACCAGCACACCACTGTCACAGCAAGAAGGTCCTGGGTTCGAGCCCCGGGTTCGGCACAGGTGCCTTTCTCTGTGGAGTTTGCATGTTCTCCCTGTGTTCGCGTGGGTTTCCTTTGGGTACTCCGGTTTCCTCCCACAGTCCAAAGACATGCACAGAGGGGATTAGGCTAACTGGCTGCTCTAAATTGGCCGTAGGTGTGAATGGTTGTCTGTCTCGGTGTGTCACCCTACAGTGGATTGGCGTCCCGCCTCTCGCCCGATGTCAGCTGGGATTGGCGCCAGCTTCCCCTCGCGACCCTGAACAGGATTAAGCGTCAGAAGACGAATAAAAATGAATAATCTTGAAAATGTATGTGGAAAAATGACACCATACAGTCCCTAGGTGTGAATTTTGTCCGGCTTTTCTGTAAGTAAGTGTGAAATGGAAATCATAACGCCTATTTTTCTGCAACCTGATGTGTTTCTGAGTGAAATATCCAGCAAACGGAATGAAATATTCTGAATGGAGCACAGGTTATCGCAGAAAAAAAGGTCTTGTGATCGTCAGTCTCGCGGGCTCTCGATTGAATAACAGGCTGCTAATAACTTGACCCGCTGTGCTGATCAATGCAGAGCGCGGCCGTAATGACTCACGGACCGCGACTTTTCATGAGCGCTAGGTGAATAGAGCCAACCAGCACTCATTTCGTGGCCTCTTCTGTGTGGAGCTCAAACGAGATATTTAGAAGCAAAATGAAGTTAGAGCGGGGTTTTCTGAGATTGAATAGTTTAAAAGGTGCATCGTAGCGTGAACTTTAGCAGATTAGAGCCAACAGAAATCATTTCAAGAGTGGGAAAGTTTGAGAAATTCAAGGCGCCAGAGTTTTCACATCTGGTTTACAGAATAATTTTTTTAGTTCAGCCAGAAAGGAAATAAACTTAAATGTAGTCAGTCAGCCAAGCCATCTTGGCTGTCTGAAGTTTTCTGTAGTTATAGTAAATGAAGGTATGAGCAGCAGCGGTGCATGACCATAGAGGACGACATTAATAACAACATAGACCGGAACATAATTTAGTAGGATTTAGTTTTAGAATAACATGCAGTTGAGAGTCTGCAAAATACCTACAGTTATCTACAGTACAGTTTACCTGTTTAAGTTGTTTCAGAGGTACATTAGTTCAATTATGTTCAATACAGATGGTGTGCCACCACTCATAGAAGAGCTGATATCATCTAAAGCACTTGCTCAGCCAACCTACCTGTGAACCCTACTGCAGAACCTCCACAAATTCATTATTAGCGATCCCTTCGAACTTTTTCTTCACCTAGGTGTCATGGGGGAAGCTTTGAACAAATGATGCTTTAACTTTTCTTTTCTTCGGAGCCGCACGAAAGGCCGGTCGTGGTCCGTTACCTTGGAATAAGCATACGAAAACAGAGTGGATCAATTGCAAGCCTTTCAAATATGGATACTTGGGCGAAATATCTCCAATATCACGTTACAGTTGAAGATCTATGGCCATCGATAATGGCGACTTGGCGCAGAAGATTCTGGGAAGGGTGAGCCAGCCCTCATGGTAACCATGGTTACCGTGTTTCTGCAAAATGTTTTGCTCAAGAACATCTCAAAAAAATAAGAGCCAAAGCAAAAAAAAAAAAAAAAAGTCCCAAAAAGACCCAAAAATTTGAGCATTAGATAAGGGAAGCATAGTTTTCTGAGCTTTTGTGTGGGACTCAAAATCACCATGGTGCACATGCACCATAATCTCCCTTTCCTTTTCACAGTCTCTGCAACATAGTGTACCTTGCAGTAGAAATGGTTCTGTACATCACAGATACACTGTCTGCGTTATAAGCCTTTATTAGGTTTAATTCTGATAAGCTGAAAAACAAGTGGTTGCTGTATCTCATTTGGTGTAAAAATAAATAAATAAAAAAAATAAGGGAAACTGGCGATCCTGGTACTAAATGTCCTGTTTGGACAAATGTTTACCGAGGCTGATTGCATGCGGCAGCGTGACTCCTGTCCCATATTTATGGTTGTTCCAGTTCTTATTTTTGGCCAATCCGTGTTTATGGAGCTAAACAATTGTTCAACATCTATAAAGTTCTAGTTCTTGTTTTTGAATTATTATTATTATGATTATGATTATTATTGCAGTAGTCCCTCGTCTTTCACGGGGGTTACGTTCCAAAACTTTCTGCGAAAGACAAAACTCTGCAATACACGGACGCCACTCCCAAATGCTTTTTTTTTTTTTTTTTTTTTTACACAATCTAGACACAATTAAACACATAAAGAAAACGTTCTTTCTTTATTTAAACTTATATACGCTTAGGCTTCTTACTCTCACTAGCATTTCCACTTTTCACTTTCGTGGGACCGTAATGAAGCTTATAGAGCAGAAATGCAGAGAAACGCAAGGAAAAAATGCTGTGAACATTTTTTGAATGAGTTTTAAGCACAGAAAAAAATCTAAGTTTGAACACTCTTTAATGATACAGAAACTTCCTGCAAACAACCAAGAAAACGAACCTTGCATGAGTCGACATCTGGCGTTAAGGAAGTGAGGAGGAAGATGGGCGGGGAGGAGGTTACTGTAC
>JAQLOM010000018.1:4560270-4571516 GCA_030068315.1 Chrysichthys thysi
GTTTCCTCCGGGTACTCCGGTTTCCTCCCACAGTCCAAAAACATGCACAGAGGGGATTAGGCTAATTGGCTGCTCTAAATTGCCTGTAGGTGTGAATGTGAGTGTGAGTGGTTGTCTGTCTCTGTGTGTTGCCCTGCGGTGGATTGGTGTCCCGCCTCTCGCCCGATGTCAGCCGGGATTGGCGCCAGCTTCGGGAACAGGATTCAGCGGCAGAAGATGGAGACGAAGAAGATGAAGACTTTTCCACATAGTCCCCATGCAAGATGACGCATTTCCTGTGTCATTCAACTAGCTTCTGGATTCCCACAGAGAACTTTTTCAGTTGCTCCCGAAGCCAGGTGAGCCCTGTTTCCTTTACTTCATCAGCAGAGGTGAATCTGCAACCGCGCAGCGCCTCCTTCAGTGGACCGAAGATGTGATAGTGGCTCTGCACCAGATCCGGCTGTAAGGAGGACGTGGGAGACGTCGGAACCCAAGCCGTCGGAACCCGAGCCGTTGGAACCCGAGCCGTCGGAACCCGAGCCGTCGCACTGTCTGTACTGTCCCTGCTGCTGTATGAGGACGTGCATTGCCATGGTGCAACGAGACTGTTTTGGACGGCGTTCCTCTTCTTTTGCTGCGAATTGTAGATTTCAGATTATTACGAAGCAATGCACAGGAATTTGCACTGTTCACTGTTTACTCATGCACTTGCATCAAAATAGGAACCTTCATGTCCCATAAGAGCGTTAACATGATTTTCTTGGGGGAGGACTGACTTTCGAATTTCTTCTTCGCTGGAAAAGACGGGTGTCTCCGCTCCCCGGGTTATTGCGTATTTTTAAAATTGCCTTTACTTTTTGATTCATTTACTTGGGGTCTCTTTATCTCCTTTTAGGACTTCTGATGTATTATCTGATGTCTGATGATATTTACATCATTTACACAGAAATGTAGAACGTTCTAAAGGGTTCACAAACTTTCAAGCACCACTGTACCCTCCGTAGCAATTCGTAGCAATAGACTTTGTCCGTGTTTGCTTAGTGTTACCGTTTGTTAGTTGTTGTGGGGGTTTTTTTGGTTTTGACTCTCTGCTTGTGCTTTTTGGATATTTCGGTTCTTCGTTCTTTGCGGACCACCTGAACCCATCTCGTCCCTGACCTCGTCTTCTGATCACATCTCTAACCACTGTTTGCCCATCTACCCACCCCCTGCTTGTTTCTCGGTTATTCAACTCTGCTTACTATTTGGGATTTGTCTTCCTCGAACTCTTTTGGTAAAGTTTTCCCGCAATTGCATCCCCAGGCTGTCTGTGTCTCCTTCCCTCCGCATGACATACACCTTGTATGTAGTGTGAAAAATATTAAACGCATCAATTTTAATCATGTGTCAGTAGACACTTTAAAGAAACGAGTCGAAAAATCCGATCATTTCCAATCTACAGAACGGTGGAAATCAGGAAAACAGAAATCAATATAGATATCTGTAGCCACTGTCATAACTGTCAAAACTTATGACGTGTTTGACCTCGGAGGGACCCGAGCAGTCAGACAGAGAAGATCTGATGTGCCAAAATAAGAATTCAGGGGGGAAAAACAACCCGCTGATCTTATTTCTGAATCCGCAGAACTGTGTACACATCATGTCCCTCTGAGTTGAGAGGAGCAAAAAGAATACAAATGTGGTTATTAAGTTCGCTGTGTGTGATTTACAGGTGTTCCAGGTGTCTGAGATATGTTCCAATTCTACCATAGTGCTTTTTTCCTATCGCTTAAGAAAGCCCTCATTAGCTTAAAGTGCATTCAGATCATGTGGGGAATTACAGCAATGATGGATTTGCTTGGCAATTCGTTCTCTTTTCTCATGTCTTCGCTGAGGTGAACAATTATGACCGAAATGACACTCGCGTTCTACCATTTGCCGCCAGTCATCGCGTTAGGTCTTGGATTAGTTTGCTATTTTAAACCCTGTTCTGTCTTAGTATTACAGTCTTATTATTTGGATCCGACAGTTCTGGGTCTTATTTTCTGTTGCATGTATTGTGATTATGGATTATCGTTATTTGATGTTACCTGCATATCTGTAGATATTGACTATGATGCTTGGATTTACCCAAATAACACCTAAATACTTCACATCACAATGGACATTTCCTGGACCCGGGTTATTTTCTAATGAAGGAAATATCAAGTCTCTGTTTTCATTGTTCCACATTATCCTTAGGCCCCCAGAGTCCCTTCCCTCTCACCTGTACTCCGCTGAATTTTGTACCTCCTTAATGTCATTTTTTAATGAGAAAATATCCAAGATTCACCCGCAATTGGGTTCAGACGACTCGCTCAACATCTCTTCCGACTTTAACTCCCTCTTACATCAATTTTCCGCTTTCCAGCTTCCCTCTGCCTCAGATATCTCAGATCTTATCTGCGAGTCAAAATCGTCTACCTGTCAATTAGATCCCCTACCTAGAGTTCTGGTTAAAGCCTGTCTTCCCTCTTTACTTCCCCTCATTTCTGCAATTATACATTCCTCACTCACCACTGGAATTCTTCGTATTTCTCTCAATACTGCTGCTATACCCCCAATACTGAAAAAACCTGGTCTCGACCCAAATAATTTCAATAATTTCCGTCCTATTTCCAGTTTACCCTTCCTTTCTAAAATTCTTGAAAAGACAGCTGCTACACAAATCCACTCACACTTCAGTCAAAAAACCTTGTATGAACAATTCAAGTCAACCCCTTCACAGCACTGAAACCTCTCTAATAAAAATGACACTATATATATCCTACACTATTCTTCTTAATAGGTTAAATTCTATCAGCATAATGCATACCCCTTTAAATTGGTTTAAATCATATCCCTCAGACCGCACTCAATTCATCCAACTTAAATCTTATACATCTCAACCCTCTTCAGTTACCACAGGTGTGGTCCAGGGGTCTGTCCTGGGACCCCTTCTCTTCATTATTTTTCTTGTCCCCATTGGCGATATTTTCCATAAATATACTGGATATATTACTTTTTCACTGTTATGTGGATGATACCCAGCGCTATCTCTCTAATAAACCTAGTTCCACCCTTCTGCCTTCTTCCCTTTCTGATTGTATTAATGAATTAAAATCTTGGTTTTTCTCAAATTTTCTCAAACTAAACAGGGATAAAAAGGAATTTCTCCTAATTGGTACCAAATCAACACTTTCTAAAGCTGTTAGTTTCTCCATTACAACTGACAACTCTCATGTTTTCCCCTCCCCTCAGGTTAAGAGTCTGGGTGTCATCCTTGCTAGCACTTTATCTCTCCAATCTCATGTCAATAATATCACTCGGTCCACATATTTTCATCTACGCAACATAAATCATCTCCGTCCCTCTCTCACTCCCTGTACCTCTGCTATTCTTGTTCATAGTCTGGTCACTTCTTGAATTGACGACTGTAACTGTCTTCTTTATGGTCTTGTACAAACTTCTGCTGCTTGTATAATCACTAAAACCCCCTCTAGTTATCATATCTATCCTGTTCTGCAGAAGCTACATCAGCTCCCGAGAAAACCACGCATCAGCTTCAAAATTCTTCTCTATACATATAAGGCCATCCATAACCTTGGTCCACCATACCTGTCTGACCTTATTCGCACTGCCACTCCCTCTCTCAGATCTTCTTCTTCTTTCCATCTCGTTGTCCCTTCTGCTTGTCTTGTCACTATGGAAAGCAGGGCATTTTGTTGCTCTGCTCCCCAACTTTGGAGTTCATTACCTCCTGGCATTAGAAACATGAACTGCTTTTGTACTTTTAAGGCCAGACTCATGACTCACCTGTTTAAAACTGCATACTCTATTTAATCTCCCCTGCTCTCTTCTTCTCTCTTCTTATTCTTTATTGTATTTTTTTATACTGTCTGTCCTAACTTTTTGTAAATTTGTGCAGTGTCCTTGAGTGCTGTGAAAGGCGCCTATAAATAAAATGCATTATTATTATTATTATTATTATTATTATTATTATTATTATTTTCCAGCGTGTTGCACCCAGGGATACTTAGAGCCACTGCAACAGGAGGGTCTATGCATATGGTACTTCGTTTATACAGCAGGTGCTTAGCCGTCTTGACTGTTCATGATCACAATAAGAGACACTTCACTCCTTCATTGGCTGTTCAGAATTATGAGGCTTGACTCGTCGGGCATATTGGCCTCCTTCTGAAAGCACAAATCCACCTGAGGTTTTTAGTTTCAAAATGGCACGTTTCAATGTATGCAAAATGTTCAGCATCTGTCAGCTATATGACATAATGTATGTCCCCCAGTTGGTCATAGAATCAATCTATATCTATAAAATTCTTTTGGTGTTTGAAACAGAAATGGCGTATGAGCACAGAACATATTATACGTGCATATGAGCGGAAACAGCGTCACTAGCTCTTACATTTTCACTAATCTCTTCGTTTGTGGACACCATTTTTATATCATCTTTACGAATCGTTATTATTTGTTATTACTTGTTATTAATTGTAATTATTTGTTATTTGTAATATTGTTGTTATATATATATATTATATATATATATATATATTATATATTATATATAAACTTTCTGGTTTCTGCAAAGCATGGACTCTATTTGGTGTTTTGTTCCTCAGCATATTTTTCAAAACACTGGGTGCCCTTGCTTTTTGAAAACACAAGGGTATAAAGTATAGATTCCATGTGAGGATCTTTTTTTTTCTCATAGTTCACCTTTCCTGTTACTTCAAAATACTTCAGATACATTAAAAATGCATGAATAGTGTCTGTGAATCCTTTCAGGCTGAAATGCCCCTGTGCTTCGGAAATCATCTAAGTCGAAAACCATTTTATTCTCCATATTCAATATCTTGACTTCACCCAAGATAAAGTAATAACCATAACTACTGCATCGTAATTTCGATCCACAAGAGCTCAGTGAGACAAGTCTGGACAAGTCCATGAAATGCAATCCAATGAAATGACACTCTTCTACTTTCTAAGCAACATGAACTTCATTTAAATTGATAGCTGATGATGTCATAATTGTGCAGCCGGTAGCCACAAAGTGTTTTTTTTTTTGTTGTTTTTTGTTTTTACTGTATTAAGGCATGTACATATATTTAGTCAGGTTTATTCACTGTCTTAAAAATACAACTGGTCCAAATGTCTATCTTCCCTGTTCCTCAAGACATTGTTGTAAATTTTGGTACATTTTCTTTTTGTTAGCAGAAACCAAACACTGGTAATAACTCTACACATCATCCTCAAGGTGAAGCATGGAGGTGGTAGTATCATGTTGAGAGTAACTCTCTGTCTCTTGGTTAGCCTCTCATGCACCAGATGTGAATGACGTGTTCTATGCAAGGTGTGTCTTCCTGCTTCAGCCTCAGTATTCAAATACAGTGGACCCCCGGCTCACGAACTTAATTCGTCCCGAGACTCTGTTCAGGACCTGTTTTGTTCATGACCTAAATCAATTTTCCCCCATTGAAATGAATGTAAATACAATGAATGTGTTTCAGCCCTCAAAACCATGTTCTTGAAGTGTATTATGGGTTTATGTGTGGCAATAAAATTAAAATAACCTTAATTATAGAAAAATAAAACTAAATGAAATGAGCAGATGATTTTAATGCATGTTAGCTTTGCGGTGGAGACGTAGTCGCTGGCGTAGGTGGACGGTGGCGGAGGGATATGGTGGCGCTTCTCACGTTTTTTGCGAATATTTCTTGGTTTATTTCAACTGTTCTACGCTTATGCTGTAAATGCATGAATACTGTTTATTTGTTTTATGAATAGTTTAGTTTTTTTTTTTTTTTAAATCTATATAGGAAAATCTCCTTGGTGGTTTTAGTCACCACAGCAAACGCAAAACACAGCCGTGTTAATTCTGCATGCCTTGATATTTCTTTCGCCTTGCTTTAAATTTAATTAACAAGCAGGGAAAAAATGAAGTTTAGTAAGAGATTGTGCTGATTGTACCATGTGAAGTGTATAATTGATGATTCAGCTATTTATCACTAAAGCCTAAAAAACGTCCAAGGGCCAGAGGATAATCGAACTGTACTTTCTGTGTACAATAATAAGATATCATCAGCCTCTAAGGGGACATACTGCTGATAATAGCAATTGTGAAGTTTCTCTGTTAAATGGAATTTTACAGATATGAACTGGGTAATAATTCACCCCATAAATCCTTATATGGACATGTGTTCATGATGTAACCGTTAATAGGCCTAACTAATCTGCACTCATTGTAAACACATTAAAATAGATAGCTGCTTGAGGCGCACTGCATCACTCTGAGCATCATTCACACTACTGAAAGCAAAGCCAAAGAGAATAGATGAGGTCCGAGGCGTCCCGCTGCTTTAGAGGACTGGAAACCTGCAGCTCCGACCGTAAGCATGAGCTTCCAAGAAAACTGCCGTGTGCTTAATCGTATTGCGATTCACGGACTGTTTGCAAAAGAATCCCAGCTTATGTCGTATAATGTGAAATAAGGCTGTTTTCTGTTGTGATAAAACAATCAAGCAGCTACCTTAATCCAAAAATGGCTGAATAATTGTGATAAATATAAATGTCCATGCTTTTTAATTTATTTTTATTTTTTTTTACATAATAACGAGCGAAATAATCATAGTACGCATTTTAGCCAGGCAGACACATACTTTAATTCACACTTTAATATGCTGGGGTGTGCCTCAGTTTCAGATTAAACACACACTACTGAGTTCACCGGAAAAAACCGAAACAATTTAAGTGTCATCATAGTAGCCGAGTGGCTGAATACACAATTTCACATGAGGTACTCCATGAAAAGAGGCACACACATTTCCTCTTAATAATACACAACAATGTCATAAGGTCATAAACAAAGGCATAATAAACACATACGCACATGAAGCATGCACAGGGTTCGTTGGACGAAAGGTAATATTTACAACACTGGATCCTAGTATATCCAGTGAAACTTATGTAGATGGGTTGTGAAAGTGTGAATAGAAAGAAGACATTTCCAAAAACACAGACACTTGTCAAACCACATCAGAAAGAATGCCATGGTTTATAGGTGGAACTTTGCAGCACTTTCATATTAAAGAAATGGCTCAGGGAGTAATCTAATATCCACCTTGTCACAAATGTAGTTGGTATGCTAGGTGTTTCTCTAGTTAGCTATTGCTTGTAAGTCGAGACTTTTCTTTTGCACAGTAGCTAGCTTTTGATAATTGGGGGTTGGAGCTTTGTCTTGTTAGACTGGCTTTCGGTCAGTGATTAGCTTTTGCATTGTTTTCTCGAACTTCTTTTGAGTTTTGGTAAGCTTTTATTCACTGCTTATCTTGCCTGGTAGGCTAGTCAGTCTTGCTAGGTTAGCATTTTTACACACTAGCTTGCTTCTAAATTTAAATAAGTTTATTTCATTGGGCTAGTTTTCACACACCAGGTTGAAATCTTTCGAATGTGTATAGTACATTGTATTTGATAAATGCAAACATGGGAGGTAACAAGAAACAACAACCTCGTGATTGTTCAAGGCAAGCTTATGTAGATTTACCCAAGATTAGCGCAAATCACTTTACACTGAAAGGTCAAATTGTGACCTATGACACTGAGGTCAAATTCATGCAGACACTGGGAAGTGACCAGACTTTGCACAGGACATAGGTAACGTAAAACTATTAGAAGCATTATTAGAGAACGAGACTCATTTATGCTTCTTATGGTTTAAAGAACTTACTATACATACATCATCATAGCTGTCTTATTTCTTTAGTTGTTTTCTCCTATCTTTGCTGAGGGTTTGTGTGTGTGTGTATGTGTGTGTGTGTGTGGGGGGGGTCTTTTTAGATTGTCTTTTGACTCATGGTTGTGTTTGACACTACACTATACTGCTGGCTTAAATGAGGGAGAATCAAAAACTAAAGGCAATTTTAAAATTACACAATAACCCAGAGAGCAAACGACAAAGTATGCAGTGGAGACATCCGGGGGGGTCGATTCTGGAGCGTTCCCAAATGCCTGGGCAAACAGTGAACAGTGCAAATTCCTGTGCATTGCTGTGAATGCACAAATGAACTTAAACCTGCAATTCACAGCAAAAGAAGAGAAATGTTATCCAAAACAGTCTTGTTGCACGATAACAATGCATGCCCTCATACAGAAGCAGTGACAGTAGAGACAGTGCGACGGCTTGGAAACGCACATCTTCCACTTCCTCCTTACAGCTCGGCTCTGGTGCCGAGCGAATCTCACATTTTTGGTCCACTGAAGGAAAGGAAGCGGTGCTCACCTGGCTTCGGGAGCAGCCGAAAAACATCTTCTCTGCAGGAATACAGAAGCTAGTAGCTAGAATGATACAACAAATGTGTCATCTTGCATGCAAGTTCTCACAGTTACCACTATTAAAGCCGGAAAAATGTATTTTACCTTTACTTTGTAATTCTCCCTTGTATATATGTATATATTAAATGGCTAGAGTGTTTTATTAATTATTAAACTCTGTATCATTAGTATGAGGGCAGGCATTACAGTGCCAGTGTTGTTTTCAGCAGTACAGACAGTCTAGTCATCTGAATGTAACCTCGTCAAGCTCTGTGAGGAGATGAATAAAGAGTTCAGAGAGAGAAAGATGTGTCCATCAGTCCCTTTTTTCACTGGTCCCATAGGAGACATGGTGGAGCATGTCTGGTGGAAAGCCTGGACACAAGACATAGAGCTGCCAATATATAATGTTCATGACGAGATTTTGAAAAGCACTTCACTTGCTCTACTGCATAAACGATATTTCCCTTTGACCAGAAGGGGTCTCCAACACAGATCATAAAGGCAGAACTTCAGATCTTCAGGTCAGCATCGATGCTCCCATTTTCTCCCTTGATACCAAAGTGTCCTTCACAATTCTCACTGTCCTTTCACTTGTCCCTGACTCCTCCACCAAGAGTTTTCTCTTCATGCTCTGGGTGTTTTTACAAGATGGAAATTGACATGGAAACCAAGCCAGGGGAAGTCACATTACGAAAGGGCACACAGGAAAATTAGGGCAAAGATTGTATACTGTACACGCTTCATAAGCCAGGATTTATATACATATAGTGGTTTAACTGTCTTTCATGGTCCTTTGCACAACGTGCAGAAAGACTTAAACGCTGGTACAGTTGGTGATCGGCGGCGTCTCGGCTTTGCTGCGTACCCCCTTGACGTCGTTGGACGGAGATCCCCCTTTGCTTTGGCAGTTGAACACTTGCTTGTACGCCTTCCGGAAATTTTCAGAAAGGAAAGCGTAGATGATGGGGTTGACAGAGGAGTTGCTGTAGGCCAGGCAGTGTGCGATGACGCGGAACATAAAAGATGCTTGGTTCAAAGGGAACGAGCCGAACTCCACCCACAGATGGACGATGTGATGAGGGAGCCAGGAGAGGCAGAACACCACCACGACCACCAACACTGTCTGTGCCGTCTGAGGGAAAACACACATACATGGATGTAACAATCAGTACAAGACTTCCCATCTTTAACTTAGTGCTGATCTTTTAAGAGAGCCCCAGGAGCCTTTCCTTTCTGTGCTCGGGGAACAAGGCATCAAATTAACACAAAGACATCCACCAAAAGTGAGTAAAATATAGCACTCTGTTTAACAGTCAGCGTAACTTTAAACATTTCAGAAAACCTGTTTCTTCCGAGTTTTCCATCGGCCATTCGTATTAACTTGATAGCCCTTGAATATCACCTGGGGATGGTGAGGGCAAGTCAAACCTTTAGGCGACTCGGGCATTTTGTATATACGAGAGATCCCAGAAGGGTATGATTGCCTAATGGCTATGGATCAAAGGCTATAATTTGCTAATAGCATCACTTGAGAGCCAGAAAAACCCGTGGAGTGTTGTTTAGTATGAAAGCTGCCACAAAAGAAAAAAAAAAACCCTATCATCTTGTTTTTTTGAGAAAAGCGTCTCGTTATAATGACATAAATATATGATAAAAACCACATAATTGGCTTGATTTTTTTTTTCAATATAGCCTGCATGGTTACCATGGACATGCATACAAGACCGTGTACTGGATGCGTTTTAGAGGAGAATAAAGTGCGTTTTCAGAGAAACATCAAGGCTTTTGGTTTCACAGAACAGCAAAGACACCGAATCATATAAAATGGATGAAAGCATCTACATGAAGGTAATTTTAATGAATTGTCCCTATCTACAAAGGAGTCCATAATTTTTAGGATATTACAGTAATTTATGGTTATTGGCTACTAAGATAACTATGCAATTAGCTTCAACATTGCTTTGTTTGAGTCTTGATTAACAAAAAGCACGGGTACTGGACGGGCTGAGGATTGCACAACAACAACAACAGAAAAAAAAACAGGTTTCCCAGGCGTTACTTTCGTTTATTGTATGCTATTGTCAGCTTGTCAAGATAAAATGGGAAAATAAACTCTGAATAGGTTGTTATACTCTTATAGCCGGACAAGTGAACAATATACTTACAGAGAGGAGGTCAGTGCTCTGGCTGCTCAGTGCTCAGACACAAACCTCTCCCTGAAGGTTAGTAAAACCAAGGAGATGATTGTGGACTACAGGAAGAGATAAGTGGGTGAGCACACCTTTATCCACATCCTCTTTATAGGACATTTACCTAAGGCAGTGTCTGAAGAAAGCCATAAAGCTCATCAAGGACAGCACTTTTTTAACTGCTTCCATTTAGCAGGCATTAACGGAGAACCCGGGGCGCACAAATAGACTAAAAAAGAAACAGTCACTTTCCCAGAGCCATCAGACTCTTAACCAGTTATCGAAAGCATAAGTTGCATTGCTGTCTTTTTTGCACACCACATTGCACATTACACCTTTTACATGTACACCACCCACTCACATTTGTGTACACTGGAGATCAAAATTAGAGAACAACCTGCAACTTCCTAAATGTTGAGGTCACTTGAATTATTCAAACGGGTGTAAAAGAGCAGGATTTTAACCATGTGTCGTGAGTTACATACTGTACATAAGGAAGTACAGGATAAGAAACATACATGAGATATTTGAGAAAGGACACTGATCAAAAGTAGACAGCAGTGATGACTGGAGCATGAAGAAAGATCACAACTACATTTTCTGAAGGTTACAACAGACAAAAATTAATAGGAAGTATACAGGGCGGGGCTTTGAATGATTTCAGGACATCTGCGGTCACAGGACATCACTAGTCTCTCACACAGCTCTGGTGTGATGTTGGTCCACTCTTCTTGCAGTCTCCTCCACAGT
>JAQLOM010000018.1:4584126-4600830 GCA_030068315.1 Chrysichthys thysi
GGCAACTGAGAGATTAATGAAGAAAACCAAATGAATGCAGAAATCACGTAACGAAATGCTACTGCCTCACCAGCCATCAACCTCACCGCACGTCACTGGTGTCCGTTCATCCTTTTCATCTTCATCTGATAAGCTTTCATATTTGAAGCCAATAATTAGATTCCTGAAAAGTATCTTTTGCCATGTCTGATGACAAACAGACAAGTGGAGTGATGTATACACACAGTGCAACATCCCTTTGCCGTTATATTAAATATCAACACTCTTGGAACGCCACTCAACCAATCAAATTAGTGGACCAAGTCTGATGCGTGATCTATAGAGTCTATTAATGGCAGTATAAGAATCTTTCCGCCACGTAAACAGTGATTAATCATCAGGATTAACAGTAAGCTTGGGCATCGTGCTCAGGATGGGCTACACTGCTTCATATGATCACCAACACACTCCTGACATACTAACTTATTCAGCTTGAAACATCATCAAGCTGAACTTTGAATCCAACGAGGAAGGTAAACAGGTGGCCATTTTAGCTCAGGACATGGGTACAGTTGGGATCAGAAGAAACTCGGCGCTGTTATTCTCGTTCTCTTCTTGGAAAAGACGTGGGTCGCTGCTTTCGTAACTACCTGGAGTTTACATCATGAGATCGAGGGAGGGAGAGCCAGCTGGCCAACATCATGTAGTCTGTAGTAGTCCAGGTTAGATGTTAAGCATGCAGTAAATCTTCAGCATCGTGTACTGGTAGCATTTGTGTTCTTTTGGATATGGTTATTAAATTATGCTGCAAAGTATTAGAAAATAATAGACAAGTATCGTGTGTGTGTGGTGGTTTGGGGGGGGGGGGGGCGGTGGTTGCTAAATCCGCTATCAGATAAGTGGCATGGAGTTCAAACTCCATCCTCAGAGGAGTTATTCCAGCCACACAAGGCTTTTTGTTCAGCCAGAATAACAGTGCACTTGACACAAGGCGCCTGTGTTCAGAAACGATTAGCATGCAGATTCACACCATTCCTCTGAACATAGCACGCCCTTTTGTCCTCCTCAACACAGAGAGACGAGCGTTAGAGAAATCCTCATTCCTTCACACAATAGTACGTACGCTCCATATTGTTAATCACAGACGAGCGTTCGGTCCTCCAATGCATTCAGCTCAAAATCACAGTCGTAATGACCGTGCACAAACCTGATCAACTTCCCAATCTTTCAAAAGTATTTCCGATTAAAGCGTGAAACTTTTCAAACCAGTCCCACCGAGTATATTAACTGATGATATCATAATGCCCAGTCAGCAGCTCGAGTTAAATGCGCATACTGGCGGGCGCTTTGATTGCACATTAACAGTCTGATCTTGATCAACGGTTATTCCACTTAAAGCTGTTATCAGATTACAGGATTTTAGCCTCATAATCCGATTATTCAGTATGACGAGTGTAACACGTATCACTGTATTTACTGCCATTGTTTATTTTGAAAGTAGTGGTGCCTTGGCTGGGAAGAGCTTCGCATACTCTACCCACAACTATGAACTAGCATTCTCTTTCGCTTCTGTCTTTCCTTCCTTCCATCCTCTCTGGAAGCTTTCCTTTCTTCATTCATATCTAGCCTTATTCCGTCCTTCCATCCTTCCTCCCTTCCTTCAATTATCATCATCATCATCATCATGCTTCATTGCACTTTATTTTTCTCAGTCCTTCCCATTTTTATTCCTTCCTTTGCATTTTATTCTTCTGTAACATCTTTCACTTATTCATTCATTTAATTCATTAGTTTTTTCCTTTCTTCCTTCCTTCCGTTCATTTTCCTTCCTCTCCTCGTCCTTCGTCCTTCCCAAACATCCTTCCTTCATGTTTTTCCTTCCTTCCTTCTTTCCTTCCTCCTTAGAATCTCTCTAGCATCCTTCCTTCCTTCCCTCCTTTATCTCTTGCCTTCCTACCCTTCTATCTTCATTTCCCTCTTCCTTCCTTCCTTCCTTCCTTCATTCATTCATTGAGCATCCTTCATTGCACTCTATTTTTCTTCATTCCTTTCTTTACTTCTTATTCCTGGGTAATTTCCTTTCCTGCATCATGCATTAATTCACTGATTGATTAATTCCTTAGTTGTTTCCTTCCTTCCTCCCCTCCTTCCTTCAATCCTTCATTTCTCCTTCCTCTTGTGTTTCTTCATTTCTCTCTAACATCTGTCCTTCATTTCTTTTTTCATTCCTTCATTGCTTGCTTTTTTTCCGTGCCTTGACAGCACAGCAGTTCCTCTGGTTGTTACTGCTCTGAGCCAGATCCACTTTCTGACCTGAATATATAATGAAGAGTGACGGAGTCTTCATGCAGTCTGCTGTAGCAGCTTACAGTCATGGTGAAGTACTTTAATAATAATCTTTAGGATATGCTAATAATAATTATTATATTATTAACCCTCGGGCGCTAAATGCACTCTGTCTGGATTGGATTGTCTCTCAGCTGTGGGTCACAGTTGTGTCACAGTTGATTTATTTTAAACAGTTTGAGGAATGAATGTAAATCTAATACAGTTTATGAAATAATGTCTCCTCCCCGCTGTAACGAGGGTCACGCATTAGAGCAGGATCCGTCATCCTCCTCCGAATAAACACCTCCCTGCTGGTTCGAGAAGTTGATTAACAACTATCCAGTTAGTAAGATTGCAGAGTCTTACTTAATATTTCTGTGTCCTATCACATGGATGAGCTGAACTGTAATGGGGTCTAGACTCACTACTGGAACTGGAACTGACTAACACTTAAATCTGTTTATCGTGATTTCATTTTTTTAACAACACAGAACAGCACTATGCATCCCAGCTTGAGGTCTGGGTGCAAGGTCAGCCATGATATAGCACTCCTGGAGGTGGGGGTCAATGCTGGGGTCAAGGGCCCAGTGGGCGCAGCTTGGCAGTGCTGTGGCTTGAAGCCCTCACCTTAAAATCAATGTGCTCTTAATCATTGAGCTGCCACTGCTCAACAGAACATGAGTCGTGGTCGGCAGGATTCAAACCTGCTTAAGTGGATTTCGAGTCCATCGCCTTAACCACTCGGCCATAACTACTGCTTGTCCTTCTTCAATTTTAGAGGGATGTCCTGTTCTTGGTAATGGCCATCACAATGTTCCATGGTACATCGAATGTTTTGGAATCCCATTTGTGCTGCAAATCCCATATATGCTCTTTGTAGACCGTGGCTTCATCAGTCAGACGAAACCAAGATGATATTTTAAAAAAATTATTATATATTTTTTTTAAATCCTACAGAAACAGGTGATCTTTAGTTGGAGTTAATATTAGTCATTTTAATGAAGTTGTGTAGACTTATTATACCTATTGCTGTATTCCAGGAGAATGTTGTCTGTGTCATCTTTGTTATTAATGGTTGGTTGTGGTCGTGCTTCACTACCGCTGCGCAGAAATTGTAAATGTGAGTGGGTGAATATTAGGCGCCCCTTTGACAGACTGTGGCTGTGCCATGAGTTTTGCACAAGTTGACTATAAGTGCAGTGATTCATTATCTTCTTTACAATCATAGACTAGGGGCATAATTAACCTATGAGCATTAATAGGAATGGAAATTAACTTGCTCAAGTAACCGCATGACACGTTCATTTATTTTATTTTTTGTCTTAATTGGTCTGCTGAGTTCATTTAATACATCTAAGAAAACGTGATTTGATTTTAGGCAGCTTTGGTTCCCTTTTGTATGTGTGTTTTCATACTGCAGTTTAAAATAGTATAGTAGAACCTCTAGTCACGAACGCCTCCAACACGAACAAGTCGGTTCCCGACCCAAAAATTTTGGCCAAAATTTTGCATCTGGTCATGGTCATATAATCGGGTGCCGAACATACACAGTTCCGGCCATTTCCCCCTTCCGCTTCGTGCGCGCCAGTGTTTTCCCATTTTCTGTCTGCGTATTGCGCAAAATTAAAAATACACATTTGTGTATTGCGTACCTAACAAAGACACACGTGTCCACGTAATCGTCTCGGTCAGACGTGCGTTCACTGGCTGTACAGTAACCTCCTCCCCGCCCATCTTCCTCCTCACTTCCTTAAGTCGACTCATGCAAGGTTTGTTTTCTTGCTTGTTTTCAGGAAGTTTTTGTATAATTAAGGATTTTTCAAATAAAAAAAAAATGCTTACAGATAACAATTTGTAGAGGTCTAATATGGACTCGTGCAATGTTAGTTTTCTCTGTTGTTCAAGTTTTTCTCAATGTTATTCAAGGTTTTTACACTGGGTTTACTACTACACTCTGCATTCGATGGTATAATTAACTATTTTTGTGCTTAAAAATCTTTAAAAAAACAAAACAACAACAAAAAAAAAACATGTACCTACAGTTCGTAGGGTCTAGAACGGACTAATCATATCTACATACAATCCAATGGGGAACTTGGGTTAAGGTCACGACCAAATCGTTTTAGAACGAATTATGGTCGTGACCGGAGGTGCTGCTGTATATAGTCCCTGAAAAAATCACTAATCCTCTGTTAGTCAACAGGTGGAAACTTTGCTTATTGTACTTTTTCCCCCCTCCGTTTTCTCCCCAATGTCATCTTGCCGATTCCCACCCACTAGCCAGCTACCAACCAGGAAGGGTGGGGCAAATATGTGCTTCCTCGGAGACACGTGAAGCCAAGCTACTCTTATTTTCAAACTGTTGCCCCTGCTGCATCACAGGGCACTGTAACACACTTATAGAAAAGTGTTATCCACCCACTTCCACATACATGATCTCGGAAATGCCCAAGATCGACTAGTATCACTGTGACTAACATGTGGCTGAGAACATGCCATTATTTTTCCAATTAATAACCATCCATCCACTACCTATAGCACTTAGCCAGCAGGGTTGCTGGAGCCAATCTCAGCTGACTTCTGACTCGAGGCAGGGTACAAACTGGGCAGGTCGCCCTTATCAGTCACAGGACTAACATTAGAGAGATGAACAGCCATTCACACTCACTTTCACACCTACGGGCAATTAGGAATAGCCAGTTGACCTAATCTGCATGTCTTTGGACTGTGGGAGGAAACCGGAGCACTCCAAGGAAACCCTGCAGGCACAGGGAGAACATGCAAACACCACACGGAAAGGCTCCAGTCGGCCAGGAGGTTCGAGTCCCGAACCTCCTTGCTCTGATGCCAGATTAACAGATTTGACCTGGTCACCCAAACAGTCCATCAAGCAAACGAACAAGGTTAATCCCAGCACTTCCTCTGTGTCGAATGGCATTGCTACGCCGTAACTTTTATCTGTCGGGCACCGCAGGTTACTTCAGCTCCAGTTTGGGTCTTGTTTTTGATTGTTCCATTCATCCACGGATGAATTTCCATTTCCAAAGACTGAGCCTCACGACCACTCAGTCGACAGGGTGTAGCCTTAAACAAGACGGTGCTGTTGTTGTACATTTAAAGGGGCAGCGCTGTATTAGTCATGCCAGCACCACACACGCTACCATATTAGTGTCACTACTTCTAAGTTGATTTCTGGTCAGCCCTGGTCTTATGGTAGTCCCTGTCCATTCATGTGCAAAACAGTCAGTAATTGTTTACCTACAAATTGACCTCTGAGGGTGGTGGACATGGTAGAGTGACAATTATTTCATGTGTATGAAATAATTGCTTACTATACTCCATATCCCGTAAGTCTTTCAGAATTATAAAAAAACAAAACCATAACTTGACACTAATACGGTTTATTACGGAGTGCATTATAGGCTCCTTCCTGAAGTTTACGAAGTTTACATTTTGTGCCTCATATTTATAACTTTAGAGATCCAGTGATATTTAAATGCGAAAGCCGTGCTAAATTAAAATGATCCTGGTTCTCAGCTCCGAAGCCACTCACACTGTAACACATTTTGTCTTTACATGTTGCTGAGTAAATGTGAGATTCTGTACAGAACAATGGAATTCATTGTGCGAGTCCGTGCCGTGTGAGATGGCTCCGGTCCGCACCGAGGGTGTATATGGGCTTGTGTGAGTGTGTATTTGTGTGGGCTGTAGCAAGTTTTTGTCATCTCTGTGCAGGCATGAACGACTCGGACGTCAACCAGAACAAAAACCGTTCAAACAAAAGTGAGACGACGTCAGGCTCCGCCCCCACCGCTCCTCCCAGCACCGGACCGGCCAGTCGGGCCGCCGAATATTGTCAACGCCCACACTTGGTCCGCCTGTTTTCCCGTGATGCCCCGGGGCGAGAGGATAACACCTTCAAAGAGCGGCCGTCAGAGTCGGACGAACTTCACACCATCGAAGAGGCCGTAGGAGCCACGTCCGAAAACGCAGAGTGAAAGCAAAAAAACCTCAGCTCGTTCACTCGCTTCTTTTGCTCTTCTTCGCACCCAACATGGCATCTTCAGGCTCAGCGGGACAGTCCGGCTTCAGACTCGGGCGTGGGAAGAAAAACCCTGGAGTGATGGATCAGATTGGAAAAATCTTTGGAGGAGATAAGAAGCGGAAGAGCAAGGTGAGAAGACGTGGGCTTTGTTAAAAAAAAAAAAGATAAATTAAAAAAAACTTCGTTTAACACTTCACTTAACAACTCTCTTTTTTGTTGTCGTTGGTTGGTTGGTTTGTTGGTTGGTTTTTCCTACAATGATGCAATGCTGGTCCAGTGTGTCCTGCTGAACCGATCATTTTTATAGTCTTATCTTTGCTGTTGCTAAATTTCAATTTTTGTTGTTTATTTGTAAGTTTAATGTTGTATATGTGCACATTGGGTGTGGTTTAGGGATCTAAAGCTAGAGCCATCATATCTATATATCTATATATATTGTTGTCTTTTTCTATTTTTATTTCATTTTATTTTTTTTTAATACTTAAGGTTAAGGATGGACTTAGATTTTTTTTCTTCTTCTTCTTTAAATACCATAAAAAAAAATTTTTTAATCTTTTTTTTTTTTTTATTCAGTCTGTTCTCTTTTGGCTCCTCAGAGACGATACACTGGTCACATCACAACTTTTTATCTCTCTGTTTCTGTATTTAAAATTTTTTGTTCCGTTGCTGTACGGTTGGAGTCATATATGGTGTACGTACTGGGTGTGGTTTAGATATCTGGAGTCACTGCTGTGCAACAGAGAACAGACTTGAGAATTAAGTGTCAAGTGAGATATTAAGATCCTAATCCTCTATTTAAAAAAAAAAAAAAGAACGAATCAACTCATTCATAATCATGACAAATATTAAAAGTACACGTGCTAATTTTCTTTTTCCATTTGTCCAATCTTTCCATTTGATTTCCTTTTTTAGGAATATCTAAATTATAACTTTGATCCTTACAGTGAACTTTTGAGTATCGTTTACATTTTGTTGCCTAAACAACTGATTCCTTTTTTTTTGCTTTCTGGAGAGTACTTTTTATATTACCGTTGTGATCTGAGAGTTGGCTTGTGAGCCTAGTGATCGTGAATAAGTGCATTATTTGAGGGGGTCGCTTGTGTCCTTCATGGCTGACAGAACTGTTGCTACGTTTGAGGAGAATAGTTCCTGTGAGCTGTTAGCTGTCTGTCTTCTTTACTCTTCTGATGAACAATCGGAGTTGGGTTTTGTAGTACAAATTGTCGGTTTTTACGGTTACATTTAGCGGACTGTAGCTCCGTGAGCATAGTGTAAGCAATTGTTAACTGTACACCTAGTAGCAGACAACTCGCTCTTTGTTTAAAATGCAAGCAGGTGGTAAATACACAGTATACGAAATTAGATTTAACGTCTAAATCTGGGTTCATGCGGTACAATTTTCAACAAAATCGCACAATGCTTTGGTTCTTAGTTGACATCTTCCAAAATCCCAAAGGTACAAAGCTCCAAAGCTGCAATAATATAAATGCATAGGTTTACGCAAAGCTCGCTGAACAGCCACCGATACAGAAGATTCGCTAAGAAACGTAAGCGAATCCCGTTTACACACAGTCTTAAAACCAGCTTTTTAAAAATGCAAACATCCTACAGTGTTGAGTGACGTTCTCTTTCTCCTTACAAATGCTAACCCTTACAACAGCTAGCCTACCCTCAACACCCGTCCAGCAAACGGACCTTTTAAATCGCATCATTTTAAAAAGAAATACAAATGGTATTTTTCTTCTCTGAGATAAACCCTAATATATAACCGATACATTCTGGAATATAGATGCCAATCGAGATACGTTTCTGAATATTTCTTCATGCTAGTGTTTGTCTTTCGCGTTCGATTTGCCAAATCCAAGAAGCTGTACTTATAAATAAAGCAGGAGAAAGTGTTAATTAGGGGTAAAATAGTGTTGTAATAAATCCACACTGATGTTTATGCTGCGCAGTGATGCTAAGTAAGGATGCATGCATGATACGATAAATTCCTACCACGACAAACGTCCGAGCCTCAGCGGTGTATTTTAAAATGAAAGGGTATGACTGTTTCAAGTGTTTTGTCTTTAATTATGCAACTTCTTGTGACTATTGGTGTATCTGAGCCACCACCACAAGCTGTTTTATTTCATCAGTTATCAAGAAGGCATTTGTTAAACCTGAGACATATCCACTGATAGTGATTTCAGGAAGATTACATTTCCAATGACAAGTTACAAGAAACTTGACATTTCACACAGCTGAAATTCAGTAGATGCCAGTACTTTTAATTTTACTCAAAATACTTTACTTAATAATGGATTACGTTGCACAAGCATAACTAGAATTTAATTAGAAAATGGTGGCGGTAATATGACAACATGACAACTGATGCAATACAAACGGATTTTGGTAGGAACAAATTCCACAAGCGCTGTATTCATGCGCGTAGGATTTACTGTAAAATAAACACCAGCTCTAGTTTACATTTCCCCTTCATCCTGCTAGCTAGAATCGTAGAGATCTGCGATCGGTTCGCGATTGCGGATTTCTAAATACAATTGTTTATACAGTTCGACAAATTGCATTACAGTACTAGAGTGCCAGAGGTCAATGCTGCAATATTACATCACGCAGAATGAAAAAGTGTCTATTTTTCTGCCTAGTTATAGCATAAAGCAAGCTAAAGTTTTATACTTTTTACAATTATCCACAAAGAAAATTCATATATACATATATATTTTGGAATAATTGTGGGAAAGACCGTAGCGCGTTCATAATAGGCATGTGCCGATTATTGGTTTTACAGTATATTGCAGTTTACACGTACACTCGTATTATCATCACGGATACCATGAGTGTTCCATTTTTAAAAGAAAGGTTGTCTAGTGAGGGTCACGTGTACTTTCCTGAGCATGTAGTGGCACAACTTTTAAATAAACCAAGTTTGACTAGGCATATGAAAACAAATGGCAATGCAAAGCCATGCAATAAGATCAATAATCCTGATAAAACGTTTAACAATGGTCACAACGGAATGATCACAAATAAAGATTTTTATTTAGGAGTTATCTCAAATAAATAAAGTTCTTGATGATGAAATTTGACCAGCATTGAATTTAGAGCAATGAACAGATTCAGATTCAGTAATTCAGTTTTCATAGCGCACATGCCTAAACAGTCAGTGAGATCATTTATATCAATGAAATTGCTCATGGACAAAATATTTATTCAGTATTCCTCTGTTTTTTTCATCCTCAATTCTGTTGCCAAGGTCCTTTTTTTTTTTTTTTTTTTTTTTATATATATATATATATATATATATATATATAAACACATTTACATGACCTTCAGAGAAAGGTTTTTTTTGGCTGGGTTTCTGTTGCCAAACAGCTCTTCTTGCCTTTTAAAACTGACAGAGTGTTATTGGTGGGGTCTGTTTCCTTTTTTTTCCCCTGACCAGACTGGATTCATTTATGTAATAAAATAAAATGTACACAATATTTGCTTGATCTCAGATGTAGTCAGTCAGCCAAGACATGTTTGGGGTCTAAAGTTTGCTTCTTTAGTTTTACTCTGGAGCAAAGAGACTAATTGCGCTAACGCTAGGCTCTGGAGCTAGATTAGCAAAACACCAAACATGTCTTAGCTTATTGTCTTCATTTGATGTGAGTGGCACATTGTACCCTTTTTTTATTGTTGTTGTTATAGTTATTGTTGAAATTGCCAAACTGTCGCTTTAATTCTGAGAAAATCAGGATATTTAACCGAAACCAAAATCCACTGGCACTCAGGAAATGCAGTGTTTGACTGAAATGCCCAGATATAAATGCATTTTGATTAAACACAACAATTAGCATCCTTTACTAAGGTACTGTTTTAAGATGTCTCCTTTTTGTGCTGTAAAACACAAGCAGTTCTTTGCAGTACAAAAGCCTTAATGACTTAAGTATGGTTGATATATTATGGGATATTTTGTACAAGTGTCATGCAAATGTATTTTAATGTCCAACTCTCAGCTTTTGTAATTCATTTCAACTACTAAAACAAACTTTGAAAAAAAAAAGTTTTGTTTTGTTTTGTTTTTTAATTTGAATTTTGTCATCTAACGCCATTTCACATTGGCTTTGTCCAAAACCACATACTATTCCCTTCCTATTAAACTACTCTAGGGACTGCAAGCACAAATGCATACTATCCAGTGCATTAAAAATCCCACAATGCACTGCAGCAGCATACTGAATCTACCCCACACAGATTGTGTGAAATGCGACAATGCGCCACGACGAGCAATGAGAGCAAATACCCATAATCCACCGCGGTGTTCGAAGATACAAAAAGTATTGACTACCCAGCGCACAATTTTGAGGTTGTATAAAGATACCACGTAATCCACCTTGGCATTCAAAGACCCTGTGTAGTAAATGAGGGCTGTGGTTTGGGACACATCCAGAGTGGACTGCGATATTTGAGATTGTAATATTTTATTAATGTGGGCTCCAGTGTACATGAACACACCTCAATTGGATTCCTGTGTTAATGGCAGAGAAGTTTGCCCTCTTTTTGTACATTTTTGAAGTGTTCTTCTTATTCTTAGGATGATTTATTTCTCTAATCTCCATTCTGTTCTAAGCTTTATGGTTATTTTTGCTTGATTAAATCAAAATAACAAAACCCGTTGTGGTTTGTGCCTGTGTTTGTGTATTGTGTGTGTTTTATTCTGTTTTCAATAACACTATCATTTTTTATAAGTTTTGCTTCAGTTGTCAACAACAAGGAAACAGGAAACAGGTACGACAGTGTACAGGTAAACTAGTGTATATAACGCTGGTAGGGCATTTGGAACATAGCTGAATAGGCTGATATCACGGTTTTTGGTTGTTACCTTACTGAGGTAATTTGAGAGAACGAGCCATGCTAGTGATAGCTAGTAGAGGATGTGAAAATCCACTCACACATTAACTAGCGGCCATGAATGGAGCCGTGAGGCGACATATAGCTAGCTATCACAGGCAAACTGTATTTATTTATTTATTTTACATAAGAGGCTGGATTTGTTTGGACATATTAAGTATCTAACTTTATGTGGAGATTTTCTTCAGTGTTCATATTGCTTGTCAGGGAGTTTCTAATATGCTTGCTAGCTAGCTTTGTTTGCTAACATTTCCACTCTTACCTAGCTAGCTTTGTTTGCTAACATTTTCCACTCTTAGCTAGCTAGCTTTGGTGGTTCCCAGCTAATGTTGTTTAGGAATTCATCTATATAATAGTATGTTTACAGTTATACAGGATGTCAGCAATCAAGATAAACGTTTCAGTGTTTCAAAGCAAATCTGTGTCTATATTCACAAAAAAAAAACCATGTCAAAATCTTACGGCTAAAAGCGGCTCCTATCTGGACAATTTAGAAGAAACTTGAAAATAGGTGTCTTTAGTCAAGATCAATTCATAAGGCATAAAAGCAACTCCCAAACCCGTGAAGACCTATCCTTTTATGTGACCATGGCGCAATCAAGTTTAAGTGGCTGAAGTAAAACGGTAAATGCAGTAAGATGGAGATTTTGACAACTCCTCTGACTACTCAGACATGTACAAAAGCAGTTATGCAGTGCTAATGAACTGTGAATATCATCTGCTTCTCATGGTACTCATCAATTCCCTCTCCAAGCTGAACGTCGTTAAATGGTTCAGTCTTTTCTTTTAAATGTTCAGAAGCTATAAAGCTGTGGTTTAATTTAAAATAAATGCACTCATTATTACACAATGTAACACACATTCTACGTTAACAATTGGTCATACATTTTATCTATGTGGTTTAGATTGATTTTTGTTTTCATGTGTGATATCAATTGGCATGGTGGTGCGGCAGGTAGCGTTGCCATCTCACAGTTCTGAGGTTCGATCTCAAGCTTGGGTTACTGTCTGTCTGTCTGTCTGTCTGGAGTTCTGTTCGCCTTGTGTTGTCTTTATGTGGGATTCTTCCAGGTTCTCCAGTTTTCGCACACCTCCCCAAAAACATGGCGATAATGGATTGGTGTCTCTCCCAAGGGTGTTTTCTCGGTGTTCTCAGGATGGGCCAGAGATCTACTTGGACACAGGATGAACTGCTTACTAAAAGTCATCGTCGTCTTCTGCTGTTTAATCCTGTTCAGGGTCGTGGGGGGAACCTGGAGCCAATCCCATCTGACTTTAGATGAGAGGCGGGGTACACCCTGGGCAGGTCGCCTATCCACCGCAGGGCGACACACAGAGACAGACAACCATTCACACTCACATTCACACCTACGGGTGATTTAGCCAATTAGCCTGATCCCTATGTCTTTGGACTGTTGGAGGAAACCAGAGTACCCAGAGGAAACCCGCACAGACACGGGGAGAACACGCAAACTTCACACAGAAAGGCACCCAGGTCGACTCCGGGGATTGAACCCAGGACTTTCTTGCTGTGAGGCCACAGTGCTAACCCCCACACCACCGTGCCGCCCCCTGCTTGCTAAAAGCGAGGAAGTATTTTTTTTTTAATCTGTGATTTTTTTTTTATTTTTTTTTTTTTTACTTTTTCATGAACTTCATTTCCAGTTGCTGACCCCGAACAGGAAGTGAATTTAATAAGATCACATTTTTATTTGATTTCCCCTCCTGCGCTTTGGTAGTTTAGCTGTCAGAATGCTAAAGTCTCATAAAGCCAGTTTGTGCCTTCAGGACAGCTGCGTCTCAAAATCCCAATCTATTCATTACATTTTTTTGGAAGTCAGCTATCTTCGTGCCTAAGAGATGCACAGAGGATACTCACACGCTATGTAGTGAACAGGGTGTGAGGTTTTAGACAGGTCCAGAGTGGTAGTGTTTATGTAGTATGTGTTAATATACAGTGAACAGCTAATAAGTTTATTTTACAAGACACACTTTAACCCTTTATATGGCACTAATTGAAATACTTGGAAATTTTCAACCAAAGCAAAGTTTCAACCCTGGATTGTTACGAGACCATTATAATATGACTTTTTCATATTTATGTTGCAAATCAAGGTCAATAGTGTTATCATACATCGTCTGTGACATCATTCAGTTATCAAACCCTAATTCCTTTTTTGTCAGATTATATTTCTCAAACAGATGTGTGCTCTGATAGGCTGGAGGGACAATAAAATACATAACAGAGTATATTAACACACTTAACATCAGGGGTTAGTCGCTAACTGGCCACAAAAATTAGCTATTTATATTTTTAAAAAAAACTGCTAGCTAAGTAAGATGTTTATTTATTTTAAGCTTAAAGCAGTCCGTATGTAATGCTTCCTTTGTTTTATTGTAATCTAACACTAAAACTAGCTAACTTTAGCAAATGGTTAGCTACATTTTCAATAATCAATTTATTTTTTTTTTTCCTATTTTTAATTCATTTCAGCTGTGATATTTTTCTTTGCTTTTTAATTTGGAGATGTAAAGTATGAGCAGACAGGATTTCGAAGTTGGGTTCGAACATAACACCTGAGTCTGAGATGCCCTTGCAGTTTCATCAGCTCTCCCAAAATAACCGCTGATTGGCCTCTAATGTGTGTTATTGTACGAGAGGTGAACGGGTGTGAGGTCCTTACAGAGTGAATTAGAGTGATTCAGTGTGAGATCTCCAATGCTTCAAAGCACTCACCAATGCTAATGAGAGCCTACAGAGCAAAATATCAGAGTGAAAGAAAAGGCCACAGTCACACAGGCCCTATAATTAATACATTGCACACACTTGCCATTCACAAATATACGCACAATTGCAATTGGACGCTTTCCATTTGCGTGCATAGACCTCTCGTTTTGGGTTAGACTTTTTTTAATGATTGCCACACACGCTTCCTGTTTCATTTTGCAGCGTTTTACATTTACTACACACTTCAGGGCTCTTTGTGGTCACTACACAGACTTCCTGTCTCATTTCAGGGCTTTTTCTGGTCACCACACACACTTCCTGTTTTGTTTCAGGACTATCCCTTGTCATCACACATTTTCTGTCTCATTTCATGGCACTTTCTGTAAACAATCACACCGTTTGTCTCATTTTAGGGCTCTTTTCATTCACCACACATTTTTTTTTGGTCTTGGTTTAGGGCTCTTTTTGCTTAACACATGCACTCCCTGTGCAATTTTAGAGGTCTTTCTGGTCACCGCACAAATTTTGGGTCTCGTTTGATGGCTCTTTGTGGTCACCACACACTTCCTGTTTCATGTTAGGACTCTTTCTGGTCACTACACAACCTTCCTATCTCGTTTCAGGGCTCTTTCCGTGGAGCTCTGTCCGTCTCCCCTCAGAGGTCAAGTCACTCGTCTCCTCGTCGCCGCACTGGTGGCGACAATGCTGTCGTTCACTTCTTCAGATCTATTGTAAGTCTCTCTCTCTCTCTCTCTCTCTCTCTCTCTCTCTCTCTCTCTCTCTCTCTCACTCTCTATCTAACTGAACAAAAAAACTAGACAGGTTTAATCATTGTCTGCACCTCCGTTCTTCAATTCTCCCCACATTACCATTATAGTAATCTTAAAAAATTATCATACTGCCAATCGGCCTCTCTCATTCTATCTGTCCTCTATATCTTATTTCCTATATCTGTCTGCTTTTGTTTTTTTCTTCATCTCTCTACTATATATATGTGTGTTTCTCCATCTCTGGATATATTCATGTTTGCAGTGCATTCAGAAAGTATTCAAACCCCTTCAACTTCTCCATTATTCGAATGAAGTGCTTTGATTTCCTTTTCCATTTGCAAAATCCTCCGTAATGTAAGAGTATTAATAATGTATTAAATTAAATAAATAAATAAAAACAAAATATCTCCATTAGAGATTACAATTAGTGTTCAGAATGGTTGCCCTGACTCTCAGGCATGCCCCGTTTCCCTTCATTATATGTGACATGTTTCTAAATCTTAATTCAAGCCCTAAAGCTGACAGTGCATATCCAAACAAGAGATTTCTGAGAGGTTGAGTCACCGATACGGGGAAGGAGAACCAGAAATTGTCTGTAGAGATCTCGAAGAAGTCAATGGCTTCCTAAATCAAATGTTTGCCCCCACTAACACTAAATAAGTCTGACCAATGTGGGGAGAAGGATTTTGGTCAGGAACGTGACCGAGAAACTGAAGGTTATTGTAAAAAAAAAAAAAAAACCTGAGAGAAAGACAAAGATCTGTGCAGCAGCACTCCACCAATCAGGCTCTTAAGGCAGTGTGGCCAGACGGAAGCCAATTTCACAAGAAAAGACAAATGATGGTTCACAATAGTCCTCGCAGGCCTTACGAAACGTACCTCTGTGGTGTGATGAAACCAATTATCACTTAGCCAAACCCATCCCTACGGTGTAGTACACCGGTGAGGGCATCATGCTGTGAGGATGTTTGTCGTGATAAAGGAAGATTAAACAGCTCAAAGCCATCTTGCAGAACTCAAGACCTCAAGATTCATCAGCTTGGTAGTGCTGGAGATTTAAACCTCCTTCTGACCCGTTGCGCCGTCGTATTAAGGCACCACTACTTTGTACAATGCCGGATATTGTAGGAATGGCTTTGGGACAAGTCTGTAGGTGTTCTCGAGTGGCCCAGCCAATAACTAGACTCCTGAAGCCATCCAACCTGACACAGTTTGACAGGTTCTCCAGAGGAGCAACCCAAGATCTTGAAAAGTGTGTCAAGCTTCTAGTATCATACCCAAGAAGAATTAGCCTGAAAATGTACTTAAAAGGTTGAAACTGAATTGTTCCCGAATGTACCTATCGTCTTTTTCTTGCCTTTTGTCAAGCGCTCTGTTTGTCTCCTATACTTATCTGTCTCTTTCCTAATAGCTGAATATTTTATTTGTATTTCTTAAATCATTTGAATTCTCAGGTGTCTCCTGCTCCTAAAAAATCTAGGGTAAGTGCACTTTTAGCTTTTTCTCTGCCACTTCCTTAGATCCAGGTCCCACACTGTAGTTTTAACTTAGCATCCTTTCTAATATCTTTACCTCACTGTTTACATCCAACTATTATAACAAATCCTGTTTTGTGTCTTAGGTTGAGTATTAAAACGTACTACGATTAATTCATCGTGGCTGTTTCGCTGTTGAGGAAGTCACGTTTCTTATGACCTCATTGGTGGTGTCCTTTCAGTATGTGTGTTTGTTCATGTGTGTCTGTGCTTTATCCACCAGTAAGGAAGCCAAAGTGACAGTTGTAAAGCTTGTAAACCTCAGGACGGCAGAAGAAGGAGCTTGGCAAGGT
Source organism: Chrysichthys thysi (assembly GCA_030068315.1). Taxonomy (NCBI): domain Eukaryota; kingdom Metazoa; phylum Chordata; class Actinopteri; order Siluriformes; family Claroteidae; genus Chrysichthys; species Chrysichthys thysi. The sequence goes on from JAQLOM010000018.1 coordinate 4,600,701, forward strand.
CCAAATGGCAGGAGTCGAAGCATGTAGGCTTTAGGGCAGGGGTGGGCAATCCAAGCCATGGAGGGCCGGTGTGGGTGCAGGTTTTTGAGATAACCTCTCAATCAGCCAATAATAAAGCAGTTTAGAGCTG
>JAQLOM010000018.1:4711913-4726326 GCA_030068315.1 Chrysichthys thysi
TTTGGATTTTTACAACATTATTGTTGAAATACACAGTCCTGAAAAAGGGGCGTTTCTTTTTTTGCTGAGTATATATCGCCATAAGTTTGTGAACACCTGCCCATCACAGCCCATATGTGCTTGGTGAACGTCCCATTCTACATGTATTCCACTTTTCTATGAATTTTTCATAGCTTTCTACTAGATTTTAGACCGTAGCTGTGGGAATTTCCAGACTATTCAATTCTTCCACACCTAACTTGGAAAACCAAGGCTTCCTGGAGCTTGCATGCCTGCACAGGCGCATGGTCATCCTGGGACGGGTTTGGGCCTCCAGGATCCAGTGAAGGGAAACTATAATTCTTCAGCATACAAGGAGATTTTACACAGGAGTGTGCTACCAACTTTGGACCAACAGTTTGGGGAAGAACCACATATGGGATGAGGGAGTCGGGTGTTCGAATACTTTTGACCACATCGTGTGTATTACTGAAGTTTGGGAGGCGCACAGCGCCTCCTGGAGGTCATTATTACCAGCTGGTTAGTCTGAATATTTTTCTACCAACCCAACAATAATATCGTTATTTAATTAGAAAATAACAAAGATATCAGTCATGCCTTCACACACACAGAACATGTGGTTAAAACAGCAAAAACAACACATCGCACGTGAAGCAACCGGCCCGAGCACCGCTCCAACAGCAAGTTAAACCAGAATTCAGCTTTCTGCTGCCAATTTTTTTTTAATCTATTTTTTAAGTTATTCGATCAAAATCGCCGATGTGCACTTCAGCCCAACGCCAAACCCTAACACTACCACTACCGGAACGTTTCTGTAAAACACATCGGATTTCAATTTAACCAGCGCAGACAAACCGTACTGATACAAACGCAAGATTGGCGTCACGTCTGTCCAATAGGAGCGCCGAACGGGGAGTGACTATCCAATAGAAAGCGTGAGAGGCGGGGATCGAGGCTTCTCAGGCTCAGAAAACGACGGCAGCACAGAGGCCCAAAAAGGCCACGATTTGCGACCTCTAAAACACATCACTTTGCACGCTGTAAAACAACACGAGGGTGTTTTGGAACACCCCCTGATTATACGCAATTTTTTACGCCGTTAAAATGCGCACCAAAACCACAGTTACCTTTTGTTTACCTCAAATAATGGCCCTTTTCACTCAGTCCGTGCGTTCTGAGCTTAGTCACCAGCGGCGTTCCGTAGTGCGGTCGTGACGTCACACGCCCAACTGGCGGCGTTAGGGGCCGGAACTGAAATGGCGGCTAGAGCTTATCTGAGGGAATAGTCTGCACTGTTTTTTAGCTTCAAAATTGAATTCTTTGTGTGAGCTGTTCATATACCGGGAAATTCTAGTTCGATTTAATATACCAGTCAATCCAAAATAATAATATGTTCATTCAGTTTAATGTAGCTGACTGGATAAAATGTTGGCATGAACTGTGCAAAAGAATAAACATTTCTGGGTGAGCATGGTGCATCACCAACCAGGTTTACCCCTGTATACACAGCCCCAGCTCTTAGTAGGGCATTATCAGGTTATACAGGCGTTCATGCAAAGGTGGAAATGTTAGTTTGGTCTGATAAATATTTTGTCTCCCCCAAAAAGAAGGACACACCACAAGATATAATAATAATAATAATAATAATAATACATTTCTCAGTGATAATCAAAGGTGAAGAGGGAGGGGTTGGCAGTAGGGTGTAATAATGAAATAAGTGATTGTGTAACAGTCACAGTAGTTGTGGAAAGGTAGTACGTGGGCGGCTTTTGATTTAGATTTTTTTTTTAATTGCATGGACCCATGTATAATTTTCTCCCAATAAACCCAAATCAGCATTAAAACATTGCCCATGTGTACCTAAGTATCAAAATTCACAAAGATCACAAAGGGATTCAGTAGTTTTAATAAACCTGCCTTGTACCAAAAATGCCAAAATGAATAATATGCTGTTTCATACCATCAAAAAGATGAGTCTGCTTGCAGACTCATGAGTCTATCTATCCAACCAGAGGTATTTAGCACTGCAATCTTCACTAACTATCCAGTTGTCAGCCTGGTTCCGGCCCGAGTCCCTGTTTGTAAAATGTATTAGTGGGATTTTATTATAGGACCAGCTACTGATGACCTTGTGCAAACTGATCCAAACCTTAGAGATAAAGGTTTGTGCTTGTGTGTTTCATTCTGTAGTTGGTCCATGTCTGTATTGCTTTCAGTAGTCGTACACTTGGCTCAGTGCAGAGGGTATTTTTTAGTAGTTACTCCAGTGTAATTGGTTTGATCCTGAGCTCAGGTGTACTCTCTGTGTGTTTTGCATATTCTTCCTTTGGGTATCCTCCAGGTTCTCCGGTTTCCTTCTACCTCCTAAAACGTGCTGGTCGGTGTGATGGTAAAATCTAAATTGCTCTTAGGTTTGAATGAGTGCATGGTGACCTGTAATGCATTCGTATCTTAAGTTCAGAGTTCTATTTATCCCAGGACCCTCTCTCTCTCACTCGTCTTCTACCGCTTAATCCTGTTCAGGGTGGAGGGGGGGCAGCTGGAGCCAATCCCAACTATCTTCGGGTGAGAGGCGGGGTACACCCCAGGCAGGTCACCAATCCACCACAGGGCGACACAGAGATAGACAACCATTCACACTCACATTCACACCTATGAGCAATTTAGAGCCGCCAATTAACCTAATCCTCTCTGTGCATGTCTTTGGACTGTGGGAGGAAACCGGAGTACCCGGAGGAAACCCACATGGACACAGGGAGAACATGCAAACTCCACGCAGAAAGGCGTCCAGGTCGACCCCGGGGATCAAACCCAGGACCTTCTTGCTGTAAGCTGACCGGTGTGGCTAACCACCAGGACCCTGACCAGGCTAAAACCCAGGACAGGCTGAGGATACATGGTGTCCCTGACCAGAGCAAAACCAGGGACAGGTCCCTGATCGAGTGATCCTGACCATCATAAATCACTTACGAAAAATTAATGGATGAAGGACTGAATGAATGGACATACTGGTTACTATATTTGGTTTTCACATGGGGATTGGCATGAACAGTACAGTCCTGTACACCATGATGGGCACGGGTGACTTTTATTTTGACAGGCTGCGTTGAGTTGACGCACAGGAAATGGAAACAGCTGGCTTGACTGTCTTTGCTGACTTTCAGGCGATCTTTATAATTTTATGAGTTTGGAAAGACCTGATCGACAGCGTCTGGGGTGTCCGGTAATTACAAGATGTTTACTAATGACTGTAACGCTTGCCTGTGGTGTCTGTCGATGTCTTGTTTTATTATTATTAGTCTGTGATACCAAGCTGCGGTGAACTGGGCTGTTTCCTGGCTAGCTAGCGAGGGTTAGCTTACAACAGAAGAAGAAGAGGGGGAAACTTAATTATGTTGTGTTTCTAATCAACTGTTAGCGGCTTTAATGTAGTTTGATATAAACTTTGATACAGTTAGCTAGCTGTGCGTGTATATTGTTCTCAGTGGTAACGTTGTTGTTGTGAATCTGTCAGAAGCGGCTGAATTACAAATTACCGCTTAGTCCTTATAGTCTAGTGTACAGGTGTACGGCCTGGATTCACCCTAGTTAGTGCACTACATGGAGAATTGGGAATCATTTGGGATGCAGCTAATGTCAACGTTATGTAGCGAAAGCTTGCGTGAATCATTTTGTCCGCCCTTTTAGCTTGTTGGTGTTGTTTTATTTGTGTAAGAATACACAAAAAGCTGAGAAACGTTTAACGTTAAGTTAAATAAAAAATAAAATAAAATAAAAGAAACCCTTGGGTTGACTTCGAATCTGATTACAGTTCATGATGTTGTGAATCGCTGGAGTCGATTCTGCACAAACAAGCTACGTTCTATGAATTTTCGATAAAAGTACCTTAGAATTGCGGATGCTCCTGGAATAAGTGAAAGATTTTTAGACGGCCGCAATTCTCTCATACTCCGTTTAGTTTTTTATATTTATGCATGTATGTATTTATGAATGAGCCGAATGTGTTTTCCTGGGTAGAATCGACTCTTTTGAATCTTTCAGTCGACTCCTCGCTGATTCTTTGAATCGAATCTTTTTCTGAGCTTTAAACATTTTTAAACACTTTAGAAAACCTTAAAAACACCCCCACATTGTGATGAATTACCTGATGGCCAGCGTTTGATCATCATTTATTTATAACAGTTCTGTGATACTTCTCTGAAATCATGATACTGTGCAAGCTTGTGAGTCAGAGATAGACTTGGGGTCCATCAGGAAGCCTGTTCAGTTTTTATAATAACACTTAGTCACAATAGCATTGGTTCAAATTGAAATCTTACACCCTACAGTATCATAATATCTGATCTCGATAATAATCTATGACCTATGCCCTTGTGCAAGCTGACTGGCGTCTGGTTTTTACCCTGCACAGGTGTACAGAGAAGGATGAGCTCAAGAACTGAACGTCGGGGAATCTACGTCGACCAGGCGGCCCTGCTCTGCACGAAAGGCTGTGGGTTTTATGGCAATTCAACCTGGGGAGGTCTCTGTTCCAAATGTTGGCGCGAGGACAGCCACAAGTCACGAGCCAAACAGATCGAGGAGGACCACGCACTAGCCCAGAGGTGAGAGAGAATGTGGGTGAGGAAAGGAGAGGTTCAAGCAAGGAATGGCTCGGAGGAAGCGGTTTAGCTTTAACACGTCTCACTTTGTAGCTGACGAGAGAGAGAGAGAGCTGGTTGGTGGGAGGGTGGGATTAGACAGGTGACCAAGTTGGGGAGAAAAATGAAGCAAAATGGATTGAGCATACGTGGGTTTGTCATAAATAAACACGTCACATTTATATAACGCATACGTCATACAGCCTCGTCATGTCTGGCTGACTTCTTGTGTTTGTCATACGTTTGTCAACCAGACTGCAAAGAGAAGAAGAGGCGGCCTATGCAGGTGGCACCCAGGGGGCACACTCGGGGAGCTCATCCACCCAGCTGAGCAAACCGGAAGAGAAAAGGAGTAGCCAAAAATCACGCACTGTCCCCCCAGGGAAGAAGTTTTTCACCACACTTGCAAAGACCACCCTGGGTAGAGGTAAGTCTGTGGGGTTTTCAGAGATACAATGTGTTTTTGGTTTTTTTTTTTTAACACATCATGTATTCTCGTGATGAAAAAACGATGAGACCGGCGTCCTGATTATCGGAAATGGGGCATGACGTGAAGACATTGCCCTCTCTTGAAATGTCAAGAGTCATTTTTGACCACAGCTTTGTGATGAGTAAGACATGAGCTTTAAGGCATGATTCATGTCTGTGAAGCGGCTCACTGTGATATCTTTAAGGTTCGTGACATTTTGTCCACTCGTGATCCTGAGAGGCTTACACATGCTGCTTTTTGGCAGATAGATTGGATTACTGTAATTGTACCTTACTGCCTGACTCAAGAGCCCCAATACTTATGCACAATGCATTTGAAGTGCTGATGCCAGAATCCTCACACACATGAATGAGAGCCCTCATTACCCTGATACTAAAATCCCATCATTCTATCTATCTATCTATCTATATAATATAATGTGTATCAAAATTAGAGAACAACTTACAATTTCCTAAATGTTAAGGTCATTACGTAGTCCTATTTGGACTATGTAGTGACCTTGACATTTAGGAAATTGTAGGTTGTTCTCTAATTTTGATCTTCTCTCTCTCTCTCTCTCTCTCTCTCTGTGTGTGTGTGTGTGTGTGTGTGTGTGTGTGTGTGTGTGTGTGTGTGTGTGTGTGTGTGTGTGTGTGTCAACGTTTTTTATTCTTTTTCTATCAGAGGAGTTTTTCAGGAATGTTTTTATTTATTAAATGTTTTTATTCATTAAATATTTTTTATTATCTAGGTCTATTTAGAGTTACATTTTAAGTTGGAAGTGCGAACAAGTTAGTTACCGTTCTCTCTTACATTATGTCATGAACAGTCATTTCCTAACCTTCTCTTGAAGTTAATAAAACACAAAAAAAGGCTTACCTTGAATCCATAAAGTGCAAAGTCCTTTGTCCTGAAAAGTTTCCCATGGTGGACATCATATATCTCGTAGAATATTTCATCGTATTATATCGGATTATATTTGGTTTGTAATGTATGAGCAAATGAAGCAGGCTGTGATTGTGGATGTTTGGCGTTTTTTTTTTTTTTCATTGTTCATAGCAGGCGAGCGACATGAAACAAAGATAGTATATTTTCAAAAATGATGGAAACCGGCATGGTTCGCACTCAGAAAGTATAGCGAGACATCTTGGACACAAAAGAGTACACATAGACAAACTAATCCAAAAGTAACACAAAATAGGTGAACATAGTTGGATAACGAACCAAATAACAGGACTAGAACAGGAAACTGAAACGTAAGCAAGTGCTGTTGTACTTTTTGCCATGAGAACTGCAAAATGGAGAGTCTGTGACAACATTTTAGAAAGAAATTTATGATTTTTAGACTTGGTTAATGTGGCGTCCCTGTGAATGAGCAGATCCTACAGAAACGATAACATGTTAGCTCAGGTGCATTAATATAAACCTGTGATTTCTTCTTGCAGTAGAAATCATGTACAATCGTTACGGTAACGTAGTACTGAAATGTCTTCATTGACTTTATTGGCACTCTCTGTCTCCGGGGAGTGTGGTCGGATATGTCCTTGTCAGTGTTATCAGTTAACAGTGTGGAGCTGTGTTCCATACAGATTGTTCCTTTGTTAGTCAGGTTAAATCACTATACATTTGTAAGCACATTCGTGTGAGCAGTGAGAACACGCCAGGTCAGTAAGGTACTGTTTTCATAACAAGATTCCTACTGGAAAGATAACGAAGGCCGTGAGTTTTGCTGATCCATTCAGGAGCCATAAGGGAAAGGGTGTGTGCACACACAAGTTCATGTCCTTACACTGTCAGCATTCTTTGGCTTTTTGTGCAAGTGGAACATTGTTTCCTGGACGGAGGCGGGGGTTCTCTTTTTTTTTTTTTCTTGTTTTTTTAAATATATAAAACCTCGAAAAATGTATGGCATCATTGGATATGCATGAATGCCTCTTGTTTTATTTTCTTTAAAGGGAAGTCATATTAGCAGATGACAGTAAATCGTATTCTATGCTGTAAAATATTTGTATTTATTTATTTCGTTTTGTTTTTTTAACCCACATACTTGATTGTATCTCACACACACACACACACACACACACACACACACACATATATATATATATATATATATATATAAAAATATGCACTTCTTCTTTCCCCATCAGATGTCAATGTTCCCAGCCAGCCAGCTCCCACCACCTCCATCAGCCAGCAGCCTGTTGCAGAATCAGACCAAGCCACAAGACAGTTCGTCAGCTTCCTGAAGACCATGCAAAAGCCTGGACGGGATATTTTTAAACAGTGCCATTCTTTCTGTCACACTATAGCTTACAAGAAGGTACTTAAATGGTGTTTGACCTTCTTAAGGGGCAAATTCTGTTTACTAGGAGTGTAACACAATGCAAACATTGTATACGTATCGGTTCGGTGCTCCAAATATCCGTATCCGGATTTGGATCTAAACCCAAGGTTGGTGTGGCCTAAAGTGGAAGGTTTACTAACACAAATAATTGAGCGTTTACCTGCCAGCTGTATTTTCTAATGAATTTAGTCGGGTTTATTTCCAAAAGTAGCTACTAAGGATGAATGAATGAGCTTAGTATCTTGCATACACAAGGGAGAATCAAAAAGTAAAGGCAAAATACATTTCACGGCTTTAACAGAAGTAACTCTGAGAACTTAAACATACTACGTTTCCCACGCAAGATGACGCATTTGTCATATCGTTCATCGAGCTTATGTATTCCTGCAGAGAAGAAGTTTTTCTTCTGCTCCCGAAGCCAGGTGAGCCCCGCTGCCTTTACTTCGTCATCAGAGGGGAGTCTGCGACCACGCAGCACCTCCTTCAGTGGACTGAAGATGTGATAATGACTCGGCACCAGATCCGGGCTGTAAGGAGGGTGTGGAAGATGTTTGAACCCGAGTCTCTACTGTCTGTATTGTCGCTGCTGCTGTATGAGGACCTGCATTGTCATGGTGCAGCAAGACTGCTTTGGACAGCATTCCTCGTTTTTATTTTTCTGCGAATTGCAGGGTTAAGTTGATTTCACAGCAATGCACAGTAATTTGCACTGTTCGCTGTTTGCCCATGCGCTTGGAAATGCACCAGAATAGGAATCTTCACGTCCCAAAAGAATGCTAACATGATTTTCTTGGGAGAGAAATGAGTTTTGATTTTCTTCTTCGCTGAAGAAGACGGATGTCTCCACTCTACGCTTTTTGTCTTTTGCTCTCTGGGTTATCGCGTCATCTAAAATTGAATTTAAAAATGGCCTTTTTGATACTTCCTCATATCTATAGTTAATAAAAGTTTAAACCTTTTCCTTGTTGTCTTTTTTAGTCTGTATCTCAGTTCATATCTGTTTAGAACGCATTCATATTTGGTTACATGCTTATTTTCTTATGGATATGCATCAGATCCACCAAAGCAGTGCCACACCTATTTATACAAGCTCTGCTTTCCCTACCGGAACACTAACAACACAATACGTTAACGCTACGTTTAGCCAATTTTCTAGCTACTGTATTATCATTGTTGCTACAGTGCATCATGGGTACCAAGATTATGTTATGATATTTAGTGTACAGTATATTTACATTAACACGTGCCTGTTCATGCTTGGTGTCTGCTTGCTGGTTGGTTTACATGAGCTTCTCTGGGATTTCTTTCAGGATCTCAGTGCAGAGGACCTCTCGGAAGCCGTGCAGGACTTTTACCAGAACCTGTCTGACCGCTTACACAATGTCTACAAAGGTATTGAGGATACACAGGAAACCCAGCATTAAAGGCATTAAAGTTATTAAATGGTTTAGAGATCAGATGATTATGCATGGGAGTTTTCATGCGTTTGGTGTGTACGTGTGTGTTTGTGTGTGACAGGAAGTCCAGAGCGAGTAGAGGCAATAATGGACGAAGTGGAGAAGTACATAATGCTGCAGTTGTACGAACAGGCCTTCTGTCCTGAATCTGCAGATGATGAGGTCAAAGACTTGGACATCCAGAAGAGAATCAGGTGGGACATGATGATGAAGAAGACAGCAGTGCCCAGTTACACAATTATGTCATTAGCAAGTGGACAACTAGCAAATTGTAATTTTACAATTTTTGCGCTATTGAAGGAAGGTTTTTGTATTTTACTTCGAAGACTAATTGAAAGCACGTGTATGTTTAGGGCTTTACACTGGGTTACGGTTGAGATGCTTGGAGCTCCACTAAAAGAGGAGATCCCTGCTGTGTCCGACAGTCTGGACAAGGCCATTACTGGTAAGGTATTTGTTGCTGAGGCATTATGGAAAAATAATCAGTGACCGGGTGGGTTGGTGCAAAGTGGAATTACTTTAACCACGGTGATTTGCCAAACGAAGCAGTTTTAAATTTATTAAAGAGCAACCATGAGCTTTATCTATTTTTAGTTACCTTGTCGTTGGGGAACGTTTGCAAAAAAGCATTAGTTCCTGTTAGCGCGTCCATTACAGCAAACAGGTCATTACCTCTAATTTAGATATTTATTTATTTATTACTTATTTAAATATTTTTAGAAATGCCTCCTCAGAAAATTTATCCTTTATCCATATCAAAAACTTCTCATGTTTTACGTCTGTCTATGTGGAGCATCTGCTGTGTAGTTTCCCACGAACTACCTGTAATTTACAGCACTTCACCAGACCTCAGTGTTTTCCATTATTTTTCCATCAACAGTCTTTGCGTTTAAGTCCGGTGATTGTGATTATGATTAGGTGTCATGATTTTTGATTATCTTTCTCGTTTTGGCTTGCATTTTGGCACTAAACAAGGCTTTTTAACGGTCCTTGCTACAGATGTAATTGAGATGGACTCCAAGCGTGTGCCCAGGGAGAAGCTGGGTTACATCACCAGGTGCAGCAAGCACATCTTCAGCGCAATCAAGCGCAGCAAGAGAGAGGCCGCGTCGGCTGATGACTTCCTCCCGGCGCTCATCTACGTGGTGCTGAGGGCCAACCCACCCCGGCTGCAGTCCAACATCCAGTACATCACCCGCTTCTGCAACCCCAGACACCTCATGAGCGGCGAGGATGGATATTACTTCACCAACCTGGTGCGCCTTTAACCGTAACGCTGCTCATTTGTAGCTAATTTTGAAAAAGGACCGCCTTAAATTTGAAACAGGCGAGAGATTGGCATGTGAAGTATTTCTAGTTTTATAATGATCGTATTCGAATCAAGTCGGGTCTCGTTTCGGCGTACTGTATTTCACGTGTTGCTCTAAACCGTTAAACAGTGCATGATTGTATACGTCTCTCTCTTTCTTTTTCTCACTCTTCCCACTTAGTGCTGTGCCATTGCTTTCATAGAAAAGCTGGATGCTCAGTCTCTAAACCTGAGCCCAGAGGAATTTGAGCTCTACATGTCTGACCAGGCGTCCCCTGACAGACCCCAAGCCCGTGGAATCTCCCTGTCCTCGTCCTCTTCATCGCGGAGTGGCCCCAGAGCGGACAAGTCAGAGAACGACCTCATTGATTGGCAAGATGGAGTGGAAACCTCAGTTCCGGATGTCCTGGAAGGGCTCCACCTGGACTCTTGCGCTCCATCGACATCCGCGATCGACTCGGACAACGTAGACAGCGAGGGGCTCCCGCCTCCCCTACAGCCTCAGGTTTTCGCTGGGTAGCTCTGTACCCGAGGACACCACAGACCCACGGAGCTCCTGTGTTCTTGCCTGTTGATGATTAACGTTGTCCCCGAGTGCGAACCCTACTGACTGACTGCGGGTTAAATATGAAGTGGGAGATGGCGTCCTGACTTATTCAGCAGTCTGTCTCCATGCCTTTCTCTTATTAGGGGAAAGGGATTTGCACATGTTTCTTCTGTTACAGCTGAGCTCAAGAGACTCATCAGTTATGTTTTAAGGTAAAACTTCACCTATTGTGATTGAGTTGGTTAGCCATGACTCTAGAGTGACCGCACACATGAGGTTTTCCACTGGCGTGATTAAGTTCGCAGCACGAACAGCGTGAAGCAAAATAATAATAATAATATCCGTTAACCGCATGGTTTGTAATAATTAAAGGTGCTACTTTAAACATGTGACCGACTCAACAGCTCTGTCGTTTATTATGCTTATTATGCTTTTCCTTACCCACACACAATGTTGAAATTAGCTCCGCCTCCTGAGACGATGAAAAGGTTCGTTATCAAGGTGCTGGGTAACAAAAATAAAGCGGCACTGTAGTTCATGAACTCTGAGCACAGATTTGTGTAGTTAACGCATTCAAAATTCAAAATGGCCGCCGGATAGTTCAGATGGCGTATGATTGGGCAGTCGTTGGCATCTGAACTGGCTCGATGTGATTCCTCAGCGTGTTTAACTGCCATCATTCTCATTATTAAAAAAAAAAAAACAAGTTAAAAATCTGTACGTTTTTATGGAAATGACTCGCACCAAGAGAGATGCAATGTGTTGCTAAAGCAGCATGTATCCACGAGACCTTCATGCAATATGAGCACTAAACATGGCTTCAGCTTGAAGAAACTAAATTCGATTCAGCGTCTAGAAGGCAAGTGAGCACTTGCAAGTAACGGGACCTCTGTGTGCATGCACAGCTCTTCGCATGAGTCTTGGCTAACTCTCGGTCATCCTTTCTGCCATGGCCACTTTTCACTTTCGTGAGGTAGCCATCTTTATGCACTTTTAACATATTTGCTTTAAGGAACATCAGTTGAGAGGAAATGTATTTAAAGCATCTGTTTTCCAGTTCACACAGCTAAGCCTGGTTGAAATGCATTCGTTACTTTTAAATTTGCGAGGAAATACGAGTATATGGAATTGTATTAAGTATTAATCAGGGACATGCCTTCCTCCTCTGTACAGCCGATTTTGAATTTATGTAGGATTTTATCTTGTACACAGATTTCTTGTTATTTATTAGAGTATTTAATTGATTTGGTCGAAGCAACCTCGTGGTCTCGCGGTCAATGTGTCCAGCGGATGATGCGTAAACCTTCAAAAGCTGTGCGGGTTTCATTTTTAGCATTATGTCCTTTTAATCCAACATGTCTAACGTGCACACTGTGCATTGTATTATAATTATGATGATGATGATGATGATGATGCACTGTGAAGGGGTTTAATTCAGCCATCACCAGCTCATCCCCAAAGCGCACGTCTTTCCTGTTTTCAGTAGACACTACAGTTTAAATGTTGCATTCAGGACACTGTTCAATAGCACCAAGAATGAGATGTTAAACAACGCATCTATAACGTTTAAAGGATGTTTTTGGTTGTTGTGGTGGTGGGTTTTTTTTTATTTTTTAAACCGGACTTTTAATCAGGATTTGCCGAAATAGCAGCTCAATAAATACAGTAGCAATGGCTTGAATTTTCAGCAGTTCCTGATCTGATTTGAGCTTTAACAAAAAAAAAAAAAAAAACCCAACCAAAACCACTAAATGGGATAAAGAGCAGTCATTTTTGATACCAGTCACATTATTCATGGTGTCTTGGGTAAACATCCGTTATTAAGATTGTCGTGGTATTTTTTTTTTTTTTAACAACATTCTGGGACGATGACCGCTGAATGCCGCCACTCGTATTTGTTCAGAGTGTGCATGAGGTCCGTGAGCCGAAATGCTTGATGATTATATGACCTAACTATAGTTAGAGGTCCTAGGACTGGGTATGGGTGTAATATTATGGATCGTTGTAGAGTGCATCAGAATTATGTATGTATGTATGTACGTATCGAAAAAATAGATTATGTAATTTATGTAAAAAAAAAAAAAAAGAAAAAAAAAAAAGACATGTTTGCCACATGCAGTTTCTGCATATATTACTGCAACATTATTAGGTTATGCCCAAGTACAGGTGTGGCTGCACTGTAAAGGCCTAAGGGCAGTTTATGCCGTGAAACCTTTAAAAGAAAAAAATGTAAAAAACCTGAGAATTAAAGCTGAGAATGAAAGAAGACATAAATTGTGTTTTGGGTTTTTTTGGGGGGTTTTAGTTTGCGCAAGCATTTCCAGCTATTCTTTCTCTATGCTTGTGTAAGTAACAGCGTGTTTTGCTGAGGCCAACATTTTTCTCTTTCAGTAAAGGAAGAGATGCTCTTTTCCTGTTTTTGTGCAGTTAAAGGATAAAAGGGGGAGTTTCTGGCTCCCTTTCAGAATATAAAGTGTTGGTGCGTTTTAAACAGACCCCACCGATCCAAAGGGCAGCGTGACCGCCATGCACTTCATCCACGACTTCGTTGGTGAGTATGCGTGAAGATTAAAACTTGTGTGTCGAGGTTTTGAGGTTTACATTGAAGCTGATCCATTTGTTTTTCCTTTTCTTTATTTTTTCAGTTTTTTTAACCTTGCTTGCAAGTATCAGGCTGGATGGTATGTGTTTTGGTACGTACACTAATTAATACAGCAGTTTCTCAGCATTATGGGAATGGCTTAAAAGGCATATAAAGCAAATGCCGGCTAGACCATGAGTGGTCGAAACTGTAAAACGGTGGAAATTTTTCTTGCTTCAACGGTATAGCTGTCGATACTAGGAACTCATTTTCTTGGCAAACCTTACCAAGGGTTTCTCGTGGACTCCTTTTTTTTGTTCTCTCAATTTCCACATGTAGACCTAGAACAGGCACCACCCCCAGAGAAGGCCAAAGCTACAGTGACAGCAGGAGAGTCACGGCTCTTCTCAGGGGAAAATGTGCAGATGACTTGCAGTGTCCCAGATGACCCCGATGCCGACTGGACATACACCTGGTTCTATGAAAATACACTCTTGAGCTCCGCAAAGGTGTACAATTTAAATAATGCACTCGTCACTCAGAGCGGAGACTATTCCTGTCAAGGAGAGAAGACGATAACATCTTGGCCGTATATCGTGTCAGCAAATCGAAGCGAGCCTCTTAATATATATGTTGATGGTAAATGTCTTTGTACTAAATGCTGTGTAGTTTGATCATATCCAGAGGCAATTCAAAAGTAAACGGACGCCCATCATGACATCGTTTCGTCTATGCGGACACCACCCGGTGCTTCAAACTTGTTAAGATATTGTGATTTTTTTTCATTTCAGATTACAATAGGTTAATTGTTTATTAATAATGGCGACTAGTGAACACCAGAAGCAAAAAAAATCGTCTTCAGACTGTGAAGCGGATGAAAAAATAAATTCGTAAGGCCGCATAACCCCATTGCATGTTGCATATCAACTCCAAGTGAGTCGGAGTATTTCTGCGAGGTATCTCCATCAAGGCGGCTACTTTGGCAGAGCAGCTAGAAGTTTCTCAAAATTAAAAAAAAAAAAAAAAAAAAAACGATTGGGGTGTGTTTACTTTTGAGGTGTAT
>JAQLOM010000018.1:4752423-4766369 GCA_030068315.1 Chrysichthys thysi
AGAGAGAGACAGGCTGAGAGAGACAGAGAGTGAGACAGAGAGAGAGACAGGCTGAGAGAGACAGAGAGTGAGACAGAGAGAGAGACAGGCTGAGAGAGACACAGAGAGTGAGACAGAGAGAGAGACAGGCTGAGAGAGACAGAGAGAGAGACAGAGAGAGAGAGAGACCAGCTGAGAGAGACAGAGAATGAGACAGAGAGAGACAGGCTGAGTGAGTTGCGCAGCGCGAGAGGTTTAACGGCTCGGATCGCGTGCTCGGCCCCGTGGCACGGTCCCGATGACGTCACGCGCCGTACTGCGGCGGCAGCAGCATCCTGAGCAGAGACTCTGCGCCAAAGTGGAGAGAGAGAGAGAGAGAGAGAGAGAGAGAGGGAGGGAGGGAGGGAGGGAGGGAGGTGACGAGCAAACACAGCACCTGCGCTGCGGGCTTTTACTGATTTATGTGTTTATTTATTTCATTCATTTTTTGGAAGCCAAACGAGACTCTGCGTTTCAGCCTGACGGAGGACCGTACATCAGCCGCCCACGCGCGCGCACACACACACACACACACACACGCTGTCCACACACACACACACACACACACTCACACACGCTGTCCTCTCACGATACACAGGTAAGAATGGGAAGAAACAGACCAGGGTGGGTGTGGTGTCTGATTTAAAGTAGAGGAGCAGTGTGTGTGTGTGTGTGTGTGTGTGTGTGTGTGTGTGTGTGTGCGCACCTGACATTCCCAGACCTGAGCAGTGTGGAGCAGCTTCAGGTTTGGACACAGCTGTGTCCCGCGATCAACTTTATCCACCAGGCTGTGTGTGTGTGTGTGTGTATGTGTGAAGGACTAGCAGAGGTGAGTGATCATCACAACTTGTGTTTCTTGTCTGTTTATATTGCGAGCTCTGTCTTATTTTCAGAGGATGGGGAGGCAAAATATAACATAAATCAATCAGTCAATCAGACATGTGTTAGGAGACATGATTTCACATCCTATTCAGTTCATCTGGATACAATGTGTCAGAAATGAGTCAGGTCAAAACATTGGACATTAGATTTTTTTTCCTCAGTGGATACACACACACACACACACACACACACACGTCCATATATCCATCCATGGTCCTGATACTGAGAGATAGCTGTCTCTGGCTGTCTCACTTGACTTCAGCTGAAGCGTGACACCTGCCCTTGACTCTAAACAGGACTCTAAATCATTAACACAAATGACTAATTGACTTGTTAAAACACGTCGGCGGATGGTTTCAGCGAGCAGCTCCGCCGGCAAAATAATAATCTGGCCACGAATGATAAAAACGAAGCGCTCCAGGTTTCCTTAGTTGACTGGAAACAAGGGGGACTTTTCAGCTCATTGGAACAGCGGTGTAAACCATCTGTTTGATCAAAGCAAGAGATTTTGTACCATTGTGCCCAAGGTGCAAAAAAAAAAGCTTTCTGGTAAGAGTTCCCTTATGCCTTGAGTGCCTTTAGTGCTGGGAGTCAGCAAGTGGAGGGAGATCTGATAAGAGCCTTGAGTCGGGAGGATTTCAGGCTTGCCGCATGGTCGGATAATAACTGAGCTATTTAACAGTGTGCTAATAGTATACGCGACAATTTGAAGTAGCTGCGGGGAAAGGATGGGCTTTTCCTAAAGTTTCACCAAAGATTTACCCTTCCAATTGTTGATTGCCCTACAGGACAATTATACAGATAGGGAGATGTTGAGTTGCACCTCTAATTGCCTTTGAGAGTGCCATCTCTCTGGCGCTTTCTCTTTTGCTTTAATACAGTGCACATACAGTACATCCCATGCAAAAACACAATGAAACATATTTACATCGTTGCACTACGTAAACTTTAATGGAGCTTTTGTTTGTCTCCCTTTTTCTCGATGCCCCCTTGGGAAATTATGCCTGTAGCTACAAGTTCCAGGGTAGGAAATATGTACTTGAATGCCCTTATGGGGAAAACACAGGAGGAACGTTCTAGACAAACACCTTTGCAACACTTCTGTAACATGAAGCTTGCTGTGTTTTGTCTCTTTTTCTTTGCTTATCATTGCTATCCAGTGCCAACAAGCAGCATCTGTCTGGGAAGGACCAATCCAGGAGCATGGATGTGAAGAACATGCGAGAATACATGAGCTGGCTGTACTTCCAGTACCTCCTCATCACGGGCATCTACGTCCTGGAGCCATGGGAGAAATCCATCTTCAATACGGTCCTCTTCACCATGGTGGCCATGGTGGTCTACACTTCCTACGTCTTCGTGCCCATCCATGTGCGCCTTGCACTGGAGTTTTTCTCAGGACTGTGCGGGGAGCAGCCGGAGAGTACCGTAGCGCTTATGAACTAAAAAACGGAGCGGGCATGGAGTTCTGAGGACAAAAACTTTGTTTGGTTGGGGTGTTTTTGGGGTTTTTTTTTTGCTTTAGACTTGTTTTGTCTTTTCTCAGGAAGAATCAGGAGGGGTAAAAGAAGAAAATGCAACGTTGAAAAGCCATGTCCAGTCTGTCTCGTCTTTTCCTGTTTAGCCTCGCAGTGACACCGTGCATGACGGTGCAGGATGGGACCCTGAATGAGTGCTCTTGTTGTGCATGACGGGGCCCACTCCGTCTCTTATGATTATTCGCACGTGGCTGCACGCCGATGCTTTTTTCTATCCGTTATTCCTTTCTCAGATATGGCATTGAGACAAAGTGAGCATTACGAGCTCACGTAGATGTTAGTTTCTTTTACAAGCAGGTCACTCGTGTTTGTGTTCACATTTCCCTATGCAATGAGGCTGCTCTGAAAGCAACAACAATATTAGTCTTATATGACTCCCGGGAAGTTAAATCCACCTGAGCAATAGTTGAAACTCCTTCCTCCCGCTTTAATCTCTTCCTTTTCCAGCACGACACGAGATTTTTATTCGACGCTCAAATGACCTGGTGCGTCTTCCGTCCTGTCCAGAACAGTGCATGCGGTCACATTTAGACCGACGAAGAAGAAAAAAAAAAAAAACGCTCGAACAACCGACACACTCTGTATTTATGCTGGGTTGTTATTTTGTCTGTGTTTCTATAACGTGTCTTTATATACTTATCTACAGATTACTGGAGTACTGAATATTTGGCTGGTTACAATGGGAGTAACCAACCCTTTTGCACACTTCTGTGTGTTCTTTATGCCATACACGTATTTTATGAATGAATTCAAACTGGAAATCATATCGCGTTTTATTTTCGGAGACCGTATATGCAAAATATCGAAGCGTGCATGTCATGACATTTTATATGACGTTTCATAGATTCTGATATGTATATGCACATGATACATTTATTCAGTGAATGTTTCTTTTTTTTTTTAGCACATGAAGTCGATTTTTCACAAATAAAACAATTTTACGCAATATATTTAGTGGTTTACTGCAGCTGCAACGTTACAGACGACACAGAATCAACATAAACCATATCGAAGAACCTTTAAGGGTTTGATCGAAGTGCTTGGGAAAGGGGTCCTCCTAGAACCGGGTCATTACAGAAAAGCTGTATGTTTACGGAGAATTTCTGAAGCTTTGAAAATTCTGCATCGATCGCCTGCCATCTTATGTTCTTGGGTGGTGCAGTCATCATACCAAAGTGAAGCTCTAGGTGATGTTTATGATGGACAAGTTTCCACAACGTTCTCCTAACCCTAAACACACTCCATCACCAAGCAAGTGCCGGGCTTGTTGGGTGATGTTTACTTCGTCCTAGAGCTACAACAGTAACATGCCGGAAGTTGACCTCGCCCATGGTTTTTTCCCCCAGAACTCTAAACAGGTGACAAATTCAAGAAAAAAAACAACAACCAGTCACTCTGTTATGCTATAGGAGGCACTGGGCTGCCATGGTTTGATTCCCGTTTGACGTCTTAGAGTAAACCGTCACCGCAAATCCATACAAAGGGCTGAATGATCTCCTCCAACCTAAACCTGAAGTCATCCACAGGGCATGAAGTGGTTTACCCAATATGAAAAGTATGTAAATCATAATGATATGGACTTCACAGTCATTAGAACCCGAAGGAACATTTTGGATGTCGTTCTCCACCACCGTTCAAGAACACAAGAAAACTAATCAATGATCCCATGTCTTTGAATCTTTGAAGCTGACTCTTAGAACATTTTATCTTCAGTCTAAGCCTGGATTTGCATAGCAGCAATAAGCCATTTTGTCCATTTAAATTCAAAGTAGAACTGTATTGACCAAAATGGCTGTCTCATACCAGAATGACATTCATATGTCATACAATGTGAATTTCAGAGACAGACAGACAGAGAGAGAGACAGAGAAATAAAAGTAAGTTGCACTGTGTCCTAAGCCACATCAGTGAGTTTGACTTTTGAGTGACATCACTGAAAAACTTGCTCTCTCAGGCAGATGTTTACACACAGGAACGTATTTATGGTCATTTTTTTCCGTCTGTGGGTAACCTGGATTTCCGTGAAATCCAGTGTCGTGGGGATGTGTACAAACGTTGACTGATCAAATACGTTTGCAGGTGAAGGGTCATTCATTGCGTACACATGGTTTCCTGGTTTCATAACTGAATCCTTAACAAGGAAAGAAGACACGAACACAGCACTCAACTCAAGAAATGGACCATAAACGCGACACATAAAGATGCTTAACGATGCGTGTCCTTGGTAAAGGTCCATATTAGTCTCACGACGTACAGTTCTCAGTGAGCGTGTAAGAGTCCGGACACAATGGCACACGTAGCCATTGTTAAAGAAACAATAAATAAAGTGGAGTGACCAAACCAGTTTCGCCAGATCAGTGTTAAAGGTGCCCCGAGGGCCTGCCTTATGAATCCGTTAGCTCACTGCTTTCTTTCCACCTGAAGACACACGTAGCGTAATCTACTCGACATGTGTTAAAGGACAATAGTGGTGGACACAAGAGGATAGTGTTCAGTACTGGTATTCCTCAGTCGAAATAATAATAATAATAATAATAATAATAATAATAATAATAATAATAATAATAAAAAAATCAACATTGATGAATACTAAAAAAGTATGATTACTTTTGATCACATGATGAAAACAACTTCACTTTTTCAAGGAGGATGATGTCTAATGTCAAGAGTAGCAGTGTATTTGGTTAGTGGAAAAAAAAAAACCTTGTTTGTGAATAGGACCCGCCCATTTTATATTCCGGAATTTTCCAACAATGGGAAACATTGGGTTCCGAGTTGAAATTGGATATTTAAGATTTATCTGGGATTAGCCCTCATCAATTCAAGAGTCCAATCAAAACTGGCAAATAACTATATATAAATGCAATAATCAATATATGTAATAACTTTGATGTTGGATTTCTGGACCCCTTGGTTATGTGCCACAGATATGTCCTTTATGTCCTTAAACCCCATTAGTGTATAAGTAGGTTTTCACTGCTTCTTCCCTTAAAACGTTGCTTTCTTGTGTATTTCATGTAGCACAGGAGGAAAGAATGGTGTCTTGTGACACATTTCTCAACACCTGCATGCACACCTCTGGTGTCAATGAGGTTTCCACCTTCATGGGGAAAAAAAAAAAAAGAGATAAAGCTGAATGGGGAAGATGCAGAGCCTGAGAGTCACGAGGTGACGACTTTGGTATTTCTACTGGAAGATTCCACTAGTTAGGTGATTACATATGCGACATCACGTTCATAACCAAAGAGTTCTCTGGGTTCTTGGTCTTTGTGTTTCGGAAGTAGCCAAACACTTGAAGTTCTCTAGTAATGATTAAAAAGTTGGAAGCAGGATTGGGGGGAAAAACATCCTTGATGGAAAGTATCCACAGTGTGTCAAACTGTGAATTAAAAGTAGAAGACACTTGTCGAAATAATCTGGATTGAAAGGGAACTTTTCGTGAAAGCATCAATCTTGGAGATTTTTTAACAGATACTTGGAAATCATGATATTTAAAAAAAAAAAAAGAAAAAAAGAAAAAAAAAAGGTGTTATCAGTACCACCCTGTCAGTCACGAACGAAAGCAAGTGGTCTGGCTTATTCGGCTCATTCTCTAAAGCATTTTGTAGGTTTTTCTCGTTTTTTTTGGGTACAGAGCATGTGTAAGAATCTCAAAAAACCCATTTAAGGAAATACGCATGCTTTACATTTTTGCAGTTGGAAAAAACGATGGCCATATTACAATCCTTTTTCAAGTTACTATGAATTGGGTTGTCCATGCCATTGTCTGGAACAAAGCACCCAGGCTTGGCTTTTATTCAGCAACACAATACAACCATTTTCTTCCAGTCATGGATGGGATCGTGTTTCCTAACAAGCCTACTTCAGCTGAACTGAAAAACTACAGGCTCCAAAAACACAGTAAAGGTGCTTGTATTTATAAAAAAAAAAAAAAAAGAAGAAAAAAAAAGGTCTCACCATGAGTTTAATTCATTTTGACCCCGGGCATCATACTGCCGCGATCTTTATCATTCTTATACGAGACTGTAGATTAATGGAAAAACACTGCACTTCAAATCCTGACCAAACAAACACACCCAAAACAGTCACGCAGCCACAGGCTGACTTTAGTTGAACTACATCCCGTTTAGCTAAATAATATGGTTACACCTGCACATGCTCCACTGGTGCACATAACCGAGAGCAATAAAATGATCTGAAAACGTAAGAGTGATGTATGGTACATTATGGGTTTACTCCAATATTTTATAAGCCACGCTGCAGCATGGAATTCATATCAGCTCAGTGTTGTGCAATAATGTAAAGTCGACAGACAGATGAGTAACACTCCAAAAAGCCCAGTACCTGGTTTCATTACTGTGATGTGACTTGAGATATACAAACACAGAGAGATAGGTGTTTGTGCACACAATTCCACCTACTGGGACAACGACAACCCTAGACAGTATTCATAAAGCTAGCAACTACAGAAAAGTCAAAAGGTCTCGAAACTAGCCTAGGTTTGAAATGATTCTTTTGGATATGTCTATCATTTTTTGTGTATCCGAAGCTTATACGGAGAAAATCTGGCTATATATGAATATATCCCGGTCACGTATTCATGACCAGTAGGTCTTAGTATAGGTATGCTGCCAACGCTGGATTTCATCAACAAGTGGAACTTGAAATAACTTGCACTAAGCTGTAGTAGCATCGTTTGAATAATGTTATTGAATGATTAATGTTTTAGAAAGTTATTAACGTCTCGGTCCAATTTTGATGGACAGTGTTTGGAAGTCTGAAACCCCTTAAAAATTTTAAGTGACCTTGGTTGGATTTAGCCTTTGACCTTTTTTTGTACTTTATAGATCAGAAAGAGGGAAAGGATCGATGTTTAATTGTCGTAAATTTCATTGTCGGTCGTACTGTTGACTCGTTGCACGACCTCATTTATTATGTACAGTATAATATTGAAAAGGGGCTGAGGTGTGCTTTGATATCTACTCTAGTGTAAATAGATTTCTATTAAAAAAAGATGAATTGGCAGAAAGAGAAAGAACATGTCCAACTGGCAAATCAAGTTGAAATCACAATGTGTTACTAGATAATGGTTAAATACAATGGGCTAAAGGTCCCCTGAATAAATACATATGTATATACTCCAGCAGCACTGTAATTTCTCTGGCATCAATCACGCCCTTGGTAAACTCCGGCACATTACAACAATGGCTTCAAACACAAGAATCAAAGACATGGTGGTGCAAACAGGGACCTGCCTAGATATTAACTTAGATTGGTTGTTAAAGTCTATTCCTTCAGTACAAAAACAAGGGGAAAGGTTAAAGTAGGTTAAAGCGGGTTAAAAGTTACAAATATCAAAGTCAAACTTGTCAAAAACAACCAAATTTGATTAGGTAAGTGATGCTCATAAACAATTTCAATTCAAATCTTACTTACATAGGACTTTTAATTAAGTTAGACCTTGTCACATAGCAGCTTGACAGAAATACAGATTTCTATCCCTGATGAGCAGGCCAGAGGCAACAGTGGCACGTGGCAACATCAGGAAGAAAACTTGACAGGACCTAGACTCATGCCCTGTTGGCCACACCTCATACTTCAACTATAAACACATGTTTATGTATAAAGTGCAAATGTGCAATCTGTATAGGCTGCATCAAAATCCTGATGCTTGACAACAAAGCCAAAAACAGACCTGTCCCTCCTTGAGGCACATGGCTGTCTTCATACACAGACTGAAGACACACCACTTCCATAAACATCTATCCATTATCTATACTGCTTATCCACTAAGATGCACAGGGAACTAAGGGCCAATCCCAGTTGACTTCAGGTGAGAGGCAGGATATATGTTGAGCAGGTTGATAATCTATCGCAGGGCTAACACAGAGACAAACAACGCTTCACACTCTTTGGACTGTGGGAGGAAACCCACAGAGGCACGGGGAGAACATGCAAACTCTGCACAGAAAGGCCCAGTCAGGTGGGTTTGCACGCAGAACATGACAGTGCGATGTGATGCGTTTTATTCATCTTTATTTGTCTTCTGCCACTTAATCCTGTTCAGGGTCACGGAGGGAAGCGGATGCCAATCCCAGCTGACTTCAGGCGGGAGGCGGGGTACACGCCAATCCACCGCAGGGCCAACACACAGAGAACACACGGACAACCATTCACACCGACGGGCAATTTAGAGTAGCCAATTAGCCTAATCCCCTCTGTGCATGTCTTTGGACTGTGGGAGGAAACCAGACAACCCACAGGAAACCCTCATGGACACGGGGAAAACATTCACAGAAAGGCGTCCAGGTCAACCCAGGGCTCGAACCCAGGACCTTCTTGCTGTGAGATAACCGTGCTAACCACTTAGCCAACCCGTTTTAAAAAAAAAAAAAAAAACAACAAGTGCTCACTCTCAGACCCTGTAACAGGGCTTTAGCTTAATGGTAGTCATAGACCCTGGTCCTTTGGTACTAGTGTGATGAACTAGTGTGTAAAGCCTTTGGATAATGTCATCTGCCAAATGTTGCATGCTGAGCTCAGGTTACAGTCTCTGCAGAGTTTTCCGTTTTCTCTGTCAGGACAGGTTTCCTCTGTGTTCTCTGATTTCCTGTGACCTTCCAGAAAAAAACCATGCACATGAGGGAGATACATTCAATTAATACTAGGTGCGGATGTGTGTGTGTGTGTGTGTGTATGCACAGTTCTGAGTGATAGACTGGCATCCCATCTTGTCTCGTGGCCAGTGTTCCTAGGATAGGCTCTGGATTACATTGCATTACATTACTGTCATTTGGCAGACGCCCTTATCCAGAGCGACTTACATTTTTTTTAACTCATTTATACAACTGAGCACTTGAGGTTAAGGGCCTTGCTCAAGGGCCTAACAGTGGCAGCTTGGCGGAGCTTGGATTTGAACTCCCGACCTTCCGATCAGTAGTCCAACATCTATCAATTCAATATGATCCTGACCAGAATGGCTGAGGATCATCAGCATGGTGATGAAAATATTCCAGGTTTAATGTATAATAGGAGGGAGAATCAAAAAGTAAAGGCAAAATACATTTCGTAGCTTTAATAGAAGTAAGTGGGAGAAATTCGCATTTCTTGTATAGTTCAACTAGCTTCTCGATTTCTGCAGAGAAGTTTTTCGGCTGCCCTCGAAGCCAGGTGAGCCCCGCTTCCTTTACTTCATCATTACAGATGAATCTGCGACTGCATGGCGCCTCCTTCAGTGGACAGAAGATGTGATAATCGCCCGGCACCAGATCCGTGCTGTAAGGAGGGTGTGGAAGACACTGGAACCGTTGCACTGTCTGAATTGTTGATGGTGCTGTACGAGGACGTGCATTGTCATGGTGCAGCAAGACTGCTTTGGACAGCATTCCTCTTCTTTTGCTGTGAATTGCAGGTTTAGGTTCATTTCACAGCAATGCACAGGAATTTGCCCTGTTCATTGTTTACCCATGCGCTTGGAAATGCTCCAGAATAGGAACCTTCATGCCCCAAAAGAACGTTAACATGATTTTCTTGGGGGAGGACTGACTTTTGAATTTCTTCTTCAGTAGAAAAGATGGAAGTCTCCGCTCCGCTGTTTGTCTTCTGCTCTCCAGGTTATCGCACTTTTGGCTTTTTGATTTTCCCTCGTGTATAGCATTCTACATGTGTATCGAAAACAACAATAGTCTCAATACTTGTGCTGAGAGAGAGAGATAGACAGAGAGAGTGTTTTAGAAATTTGGCTTGCTGTAAATAAAGCAGCTGATCCCAGCACACTTGTAGGCTATGGCTACATGAGCGGGATACAACGGCTCTTTGGAGCTTTTAAGCTTATCTACCACTGCCCCAAGAGCAAGTCAGAGGGTTCTTGCCCAAATTTAAGTACTCTAAAGAAAAGGGGTATGGGGGGAAAAAAAGCAGTAGATATGGAGCAGAGAGAAAGAGAATTAGGGGTCATTGTTTCGCTGTGTTTCAGAGGGACCCTGTGGTCACTTTCCCAAGTGGGTTTGGTTTCCCATAAAGGGGGAGGGGATCAAGTTCCCATAACACAATCCTTCTTCTTGAAGAAATCGGAGATAACACTCCACACCTCCCTATCGGTCCCCTTTTTTAATGCCTAGCTGACAAATTACTTCTTGTTGCGCAACACCTCAGTCCTGCTTGCCTTCAGGGTGTCCCAGGATCCAAAGGAACATCTTGTTTGCCTTGACATTTTTTATAAACTCACATATTTGCATTTATTCACTTATCCAACATGTCACTATTTGTCACTATTTGCCAGCACGGCAGAATCCAGTTTAAGCATGAAACCAAAAGCAACGACTTGGAATAAAGGTAGACTTAAAGCACTGTTAAAGGAGGCAACACTGATGCCAGTGCCAAAGATCAGGTTTCCAGTAATTGTCCAGAAAATAATGTGAGATATTTATAAGAAGACCTGGAAGCCAAAGGGTTGGAGCACGTGCTAGTAGTCAGGAATTGCACAAGTGCCAGTCATGGATTAGTCAAGCAAGGTGGAAAAATACCTCAATTTAAGTCCAGGTATAATTTGCATTCGCCTGGCATGCCGTGTGAGTGAGTTCTTAACAGCGAAGAATTCTGCTCATCAATCACCTCTGCAAAGTAAGAGTACAGAAACGGGGAACGCTGCTATGCAGATATACACCCACCCACTCTCAGATGATCTGCAGAGCACAACCTGGGATATCAATTCCACCAACGCACAACCACACGTCTGGGTATGTTCACTGAACATAAGGGATCGAGGTGTCACGACTACATGCCCGACATGATGGCGTTCTCAGCAGGAATGGAATGAAGCGATTGCTCAACTTGTATAGTTGCTAGCGTTTAGTGCTTGTTAAATAATCCTCAACAGTAAAGACATACGGTATATCCATTCCTTAAGCTTATTTGCCTTGGAATGAACATGTGCAAACATCAGTTGGGCAGGAAATCAGGCTCATTTTCATAAGAGGAAAGTATAAATTTACCTACCAAAGCAGCACAAGTTCAGGAAAACAACAGATAACTCATAGATTACTTACGCAGATTTTAATTCAATATACAGCTAAGTGCAAGTTTCCTTAGGATAAAATAAAGAAAGAGATAAAGAGAAGACAAAAATATAACACCTTAGTACTAGTTTTAATAGTATTAGCAACATTAACATACAATTTAAATCCAACATGTCTTCCTTATCTCCTTATCTCATTTCAGCTCTAGTTTCCCACGGAAGGATGAGGATCCCACGAGTCCCGATTTGGAAAACATCAAAATAGTTTTGAAGCCATGAACCAGCATCTGGTGGAAATTCACAATGTAATACAGAGCACACAGAAGGCTGATTTGTTAGGATCACCGCGTTCGGATTAAAACATAACCCGTTTCACAATATGATTAATAGCTAGCCTAAAGGAAACATATATGAATGTTATTTGTCATGCTCAGCCGTCAGTGGTAATATATCTGTCACGCAGGTTGATGTATGACAGTATGTATGTTTGAGCGTTACATGAAGGGTCTAGAAATTGCTCTGCGACATGAACAGCTATCCGCTGCCACCTGTGGGCCACGAGAACACGGGCATGCTTGGTGTTTACAGTCCATATGGCAATCAATTGTGTGCTCTTATTTCTGTATTTTGATTTCATACACGGAGATATTATCATTGTAATGCGAGACATCTGTAGCTGTTCACTGCATATCAACGTACAGCGCGAACAACGCACCGTTTTAAATAGTGCTCTACAGTGGGGCTGTATTGTAGACAGAGTGTACATGAGAAAATCATACTCTGTGTGTTTGAAGTTGCTGAAAGACACCGTTCAGTACATCTGTGCTACCATGTGTGCCTATTTGACCTTGCACTGAAGATACGGAAGCATTTACTTGATTGGTGCGTTGGTGCGTACGTTTCGGTAAAACCCGCATGGAAGTACCCTGGAAATGAGCATCGCCCGTAACTCCTAAGTTGATGTGACTAGGAAAAAAAATCTGAGAACAGATCTGAAATCAGTGTGAAAAACCAGTTTAGAAAAAAGTGCGATGGAATTTCTGATGATCCCCCAATTTTTTTTATTTATTTTTTTTTTGCTGTCCTGTATAATTATTGATTTTGAAGTTTTCTATAAAGGAGGAGATGTTTTAACATTGTTGTCAGCTCTTATGCTCTACTACAAAAAGTCAGCCTGATTTTGACACAATTTTGTCATGTATGACAAGTTTCCTGCGCCGGGCCCCAACATGAACATCAGCAATGAAGAACACGCCTCGTAAATGTTACACAATCCAAGAAAAGCAGTGGGGTGCTTGGGACGCCCCACGACACCCGGACAAAAAGCCTAGCATGTCAAAATTTTTGTCTCATCTTGCTCAGTTGAGCACGCCTACCGTGTGTTCCTTGACATTCCTTCTGTAGCTACGATCGTCGATTTCTCCCTCCTTCCCGATAACATGCAGGAACATGAATGATGATCGGTGAGGGTCAGACTTCTAGAGTTGCCAGTCTCCTGACCAACACACAGCAAGAGTTTATGGCACAGGGATTGCCTAATCTAACATGGTGTCCATTGCAAAAGACAAAAATAACATGTAGTCTGATCCTGGCTTTAGACAGGTAGAACAGTAAGTAAGCTTATCGTCACATCTTCAGAACAAAAGAAGGACTTTTCTCCATCCCAGTGTAAACAGTGGTGGCAGTGTTTGTGAAGCAATGAACCAAACACATGAATGGCAGCCAACGTGAAACATACTCTCCACTGTCACAAGAAGTTTGATTTATCATCAGTTTTCATGCAGTTCCCACTGTTTCGACTATTTTCCTAAGTACCACCATCTTCACTGTGTTCCTAGCGGTGCAAAATCAAAATCAGAGAATGGGGTCAGTACAGGATGCTAAGGAGTTGTCTGACCTGCCCCCTAGTGGACAGAGCATTTTACTTGCAGACGTATGCAGGTAACGTACAGTGCACTCGCCAAGTACGTCAAGTGTTCATCAGGTACAAACAGGGATAAGAGAGTGGAACAACATCCATTTCAGGGCTTCAAAAAAATACATAGTGCAGTACATGTCTAGTTATATAGTACAGAATAGTGCAGCATGACAATATTGCAAGTAAGTTATTTTTTCAAAAGTATCCTTAAGAAGTACACCGCTATAGGTGGAGAAATATTATATTTAAAGCAAAATGAAAACGATCAAATAATGACATCATTGGGATCTATGTGTAGAAGTAAATGTTGGTAATAAATACTGGAAGGTGACATCCAGGGGCTCATGCATAAGGACAAGCCTTATAAACGTCCGTCATCAATCATGTTCAGGTTTAGGAACTGACCTGCAACACTCTCTCTCTCACACACACACACACACACACTCTCCCTCTCTCGCAGACACACTCTCACACACTCACACACACACACACACTCACACACACACTCTCTCACACACACTCTCTCACACACACTCTCTCACACACACTCTCTCACACACACTCTCTCACACAC
>JAQLOM010000018.1:4766469-4777859 GCA_030068315.1 Chrysichthys thysi
TGGATTTTTACAACATTATTGTTGAAATACACAGTCCTGAAAAAGGGGCGTTTCTTTTTTTGCTGAGTGTATATAAATAATAAAATAAATGTGACGGCACGATTTCGCGGATTTCACCTTTCGCGGGGGAGCGCCAGAACGTGTACACACACACACACACACACACACACACACACGTTAATGCACTGTTGCATGTATTGAATGTAGAATTTGCATCCTCACCTCTGAAGATGTTGACGTTCTTACGAAGTGATTCGTCCTCCTCGAGATCCTCCAAGAAGTCTTGGTATTGCCTGTGAAAGGTTTAGTTGGGTTAATTTACCACGAAAGAAACAACGTTTAGCACGCTTCACATTTTTCCTTGTAGTTGATCATCCAAGACATGTTTGGTCTCAGACATTATTTTGCACTGGAGGCTAAAGTAGCTAACGAGTCCATCTCATCCAAAAGTATTTTATAATTCCTTCAAATCTCATCCAGGTCTTCCATGACATCAGTCCGGTCATGATTATTTTATTAAATCAATTATTTAAAAAGTAGGGACGCTTTCTCATGTATTCGTCTGTTTGGCAAGTCCACCTCGGAGCTTTCGGAATGTCCGCTATCTCGTTCGGTTTACTGCTGCACATAATTAAACAAGCCAAAAAGCTACGAGAGATCCCTATGGGTTCTTCTCTGGATTCCTTCTTCATCCTTAAATCAACTTATCAACTAAGGGGGAAAAAAACAACAACAAAAAAAACCCCCACAGCTTCCTGACTCTTCATGGGTGTGATCGAGCTGGTAAAATTTTCAAACGTGCATGTCAGGGGGAGATGTAGGTATGGGCATGTGTTTCTAGAAAAAGATGAGATAGTCTGGAGCATGGATTAAATGTGTCAGTTTAGTCTGAGTGGAAAGCCAGCACGTCTCGCGTATTAATTCACCTACAAGTTTTCCAGACATTTCTCAATACCTTTCATCATCTGTATCCATGCCTTCTCTGTCCCTGTGCAGCTCCTTCAGCTTCCAGTTCCGGCGCTTTATTCTCCTTGTCCTGTCGTAGCACTTCTTAATCAGAACCTGAACAAAAACAAGCACGGATGTCACACTTCCAACGCGCAAAAAAAAAAAAAAAAAAAAAAAAAAAAAAAAAAAGGTTGTTTTCTGAAATCTTTTCCGGTAGGTTTTGATCAGAATGCGTTTGTACAGCAGAACCTGGCTCTCCTCTCATCACTGATATTCAGAGGAGAGTTTTATTTAAAAAGCATGAAAAGCTGGTTAATTGGAAACGTTTCTCAGTGGTGGAGCTCATCAGTAGGGGGCAGTAGGACTTAAACTTACGAGTGAGTCTTACAAAACGACTCATGCGCAGGTTCTTCCTGGTTCTCTTGAGGCCATTATAAGGAACTGAGGTTATTCTTACCACATCAGGCACATGGTGAGGATTCATCTTGTTCAGAAACTCATCGTTGAGGTTTGAATTGGCGAAGTCGTAGCTGGAGAGCAATAACAAACAAATAACATGTAAGTGTGAGAGCGCTGGCAAAATCTCCATGGGGAAATCTGATACTTTCTACAATATACGAGGGAGAATCAAAAATTAAAGGCAACTTAAAATAAAAAAAATTATGCAAAAGACACCATGGAGTGGAGACATCCATCTTCTCCAGTGAAGACGAAATTCAAAAGTCACCCATTCCTCATTAGTACCATGGTAACGTTCTTTTGGGACATGAAGGTTCCTATTCTGGGGCATTTCCAAGCGCATGGACAAACAGTGAACAGTGTAAATTCCTGTGCATTGCTGCAAAATCAACTTAAGCCTGAAATTCGCAGCAAAAGAAGAGGAATGTTGTCCAAAACTGTCCTGCTGCCCCATGACCATGCACGTCCTCATACAGCAGCAGAGACAGTAGAGACAGTGCAACGGCTCGGGTTCCGACGTCCTCCATGTCCTCCTTTCAGCCCGGATCTGATGCTCAGCCACAATCACATCTTCCGTCCCCTGAAGGAGGCGCTGCGCGCTCGCAGATTCACCTGATCACCTGGCTTCAGGAGCAGCCGAAAAACTTTTTGTATTTTGCCTTTACTTTTTGATTCTCTGTCATATATTGTTCTGAAAATTACTACAGGAAGACGATCACACTGAAACATTTTATCATGACTGCAGCACAGGAGCACTGCTTGTATTTGATTACAACATGAATAGCTTAGGTTTATGTCCATTTGACGCGAGGCGTGTTAAGGTGAATTAAGGACACCTCAAAGTTATGAGCAGTCCTATGGACTTTCCTGTCTTTGGATGAACGTGTTTAACAAATGGATGAACGTAAATGCAAAAAACAGCACGGCTGACGTCGATACAAAGCCAGCATCGTTTTTCATAAATCTACCCACGCTAGGTATAAGGCACATTAGGACAATGAGACCTGAATAGGGAATTCACGCAGTAAAAACCGTAGCCACGATATAATTAGAAGCTTATCAGTATTCGCTTTAGCTCGGCTCAGAATTCCTGTTCCAATGAACCGCACATGGTTTTATTTTATGACTGCTTGGTGATAAAATGACATTAGATATAGTGTGGCCCGCTGGTGCAGAATAAGGGCAGAGCGGATGCTCCTTACACAGATCTCCAGATCTCCTAAAATATCCCAAAGTGTTCACAAAACATGACCGGAGAAGGTAACTAACTTGTGTCACGGACACACAAAGCAGTCATGTTTGTATTCGTATTATACACGTCCAACATACGTACGTCCTCCACGACGTTAAAGGTAACCATGTATTGATTTTAACAAAATATGGCATTGGTCTTAAATTAATAATATAATCGTCGCCAGACTTTCGTTGGTTTAAATGGAACACGAGCCGTTCCAGGAAAGTGGTTGTAAACCAATTTGTAAGCGAACCAAAGCAATTTTTCCCCATAAGAATGTACTGAAATTCACTCAATTCGTTCACAAGCCTACCAAATAATAACTTTTGTTAATTAGTTTTCTAGTTTTAATAGTAAAAACTTTCAAGAAAAAAAGAAAAAAAACAAACAAACCACAAAACGCGGTAATCCCTCGTCTTTCGCAGGGGTTACGCTCCGAAACTTTCCGTGGAAGACGAAAATCCGAGATACACTGACCAAACCCATAAGTACTTTTTTAAAAATTAGTTTGAGCCCTGAAGTATCCTCCCACACTCTTTAAACACTTTCTAGACACAATTAAACACAAAGAAAACATTTGCGAACATAACGCGAGATGGATTTTGTGTGGGATTCTTAGGAACATCACACGCGAGTAATGCTACGGGGGAAGAACTGGGATGTTGGTGAATGCTGGTTGCGTACGCGTCGTAGCCGGCAGCCAATCACAAACGAGGGTAAACGAATAGGGCGTTCTGATTGGCCTAAATAAAATCCGCGAATAGCCAGAGGAGCGAAATGTGACCCGCGATATAGCGGGGGGGGGATTAACTAAAGTAAAAAACAAAAACAAAAACAGTATACAGGAGTGTAAAATAAAGTTCACACCGAGTTCGGGTGTGAAGGAATGAAAACGAGGAGGGGGGTTGGGGGGCTACTGTCGGGACTTTACGACTATAAAGCACTGACAGCGCGTCTGAACACCGCTAACGGCTGCTAGAGACCGATACGTGCGCATTGTCTCAGTGCGTGGGGGCTTGGGATGACGTAGCGTTAGGATGGGGTCACTCTAGGAATCTGTTCGTGGATCAAATTTTAAACAAGAACCAGTGCATTTCATTGATGAAATTTTTGGTCGTGAACCAAACTGTCTGTAGGCCACAGCGTTCGTGATCCACAGGCACCACTGTATGACACTTCAGGTTGTGCTGCTGTCGGAAAATAATCAACTCTGAGGTATCCACATGAACACTGCTTGTTCACGTCAGGCCACGTCCACAACCTCGCAGTTGATTCATTTCTTATACTCGCATGCCTCGTTGTGAATTACAGTGGTACCCCCGCTTAACGAACGTTCCGCATAGCGAATGCCGCCGCGAATGCGCGCACGTGAAAGATTGAGTTTTACGTTAAAAAAAATGCCTGAGACACATCCAGCCAGATGTTTCTCAGATGAAGACAAAGCATCATCAGCAGGGGGTGGTTCCAGTTTCACCTTCGATTCCAATTTTCTTGATTTTTCACGGCGACCTTGAACGGATTACACGATTTCCCGCAGAAGTCTATGGGAAATTGTGTTTCGCACAACGAACTCGCCGCTGGAACGGATTGGGTTCGTTAAGTGGGGTACCACTGTAATCCTTAAACATTGTGTTATATATACGTATTTATATAAATAAATGTACAGATATTTCTGTTTGCTCTCCGCTCATACCCCAGCACCAGGTCGCCGATACTGAGCAGGTGGCCCAGGTGGGTGCGGCAGTGATACTGCTGACTGGTGTCCATCTCGCTGGTCTTCTGAACCCACAGTTCAGCCAAGGTGTGCTGTTAAAAACACAAACATGCGCTGTATCACCCACAAGCTGCTTTAAGGCTGCGCGATACCGAATGCTTCGTAAACTCTGACGGAAACGGGATACTAAGAACGGGTTTTTTATGCCCCTTTTAACCCCTCTGCATCTTGCTGAGAAAAGACAAATTGCAAAGTGCGGAAATGGAGAAAAGCCAGCTAAGTGCTTGGAATGAATATTATAATTCCTATTGATTTTTGCTTTCCTAGAAAAGCACAATGCTTGCCATGCCCGATTTGTCCGATAGCTGTTTAGACAAATGCACCAGAGCGGCAATTATTGATTTGCACTTCGCACTAATGTGAACAAAAAAGGAACGGAAGAAGAGTTATCTGCGCCGACGTCTCGCTTCAGGACCGTTTCTTTATCCGTAATCTTAAACCGGTGACAGAATTCCACGTCTTACCCGGTTGGATCTCAGACCAGCTCCTGCTCCTAATCGCTGGTCCCTGATGATGTCCATGTCCATTACGATAAACTCCTCCAGCTGGCGCGGATTAAGGAGGCTGTTGAACGGGTGACGCCAGTACGTGCTTGCATCGATCTCCGCGACTGGAACACAACAGCGCATGAGTCATAAGCACCAAGAAGTGTCTTTAAATCCCACGTCTCACCATCTCGGCACGATGCTTGGACTAGATTCTGAAACAAAAACTAGCATACGCTTAAATAACTACACAGACGTCTCAAAAGTAAACAGATGCCATCGTTTTCGAAACATTTATTTCTAGTAACTTCCTCCGAGGTGCTCTGCCATGGTTGCCATGTTGATGGAGATCCCTCACAGAAGTACTCCGACTCACTTGGAGTCGTCAGCGGCCTTACAACAAGGATTTCTTTCACCAATCCGCTCGACGCTCTGAAGACACCTGTCCGAGCCCGCAGGTCGACCTGAGCAGGATGCTGTTGATTCCTTTCCTTTGCTTTTGAATTGTACAATCACTCTGTTGACCGTGCCAAGAGGAATCCCAAGGTTTTGTGCAATCATACGCTGGCCAAGTCCACCCTCAGACCGACCCACAATACAAACTCTTTGAAAATCACACAACTCTTTGGCTTCTGGTGTTCGCCGCATAGCTAATCGCTCTAAACAATTAATATACCGTAATCTGACATGAACAATAATCATACATTAACAAGGTTGAAGCACCAGGTGGTGTCCGCGTAGACAAAACCTAACGTGGGGTGTCTATTTACTTCTGAACTGTGTATATATTGTTCTCTTGCCTTTGTCTGTAATATCTTGGCCAATTTGCTATAAACGATAACATAAATGTGCTTTGAAACATCAAAAGGTCAGAACTGACTTATAGTACAGATTCTCACGGTCAGGTGCGATAAAGGATTGTTAATGTTTTCATCCTAAGCTCGACTCACTTTAGGGAAAGGCATAAATCCGTTCATGTCCGAAGATTACTCGTGTAATTATCGTGTAGATGAGGAAGGACGGGGGCGGGGTCTGTGCGTTTAAGAGTCATACTCACGTTGGAGTGTGTTCGGGTCTATGAGGTGGACGGTGCTGGTCACCTGGATGCACACGCACACCTGGCCTAGGTTTCCCATGCTCTGGGCCAGGCGTGGAGACAGACACACCACGTTGTCCTAAGA
The DNA here is from genome assembly GCA_030068315.1 of Chrysichthys thysi. Classification (NCBI taxonomy): domain Eukaryota; kingdom Metazoa; phylum Chordata; class Actinopteri; order Siluriformes; family Claroteidae; genus Chrysichthys; species Chrysichthys thysi. The sequence continues at coordinate 4,772,551 of JAQLOM010000018.1, forward strand.
CAGAACGCGAGAGAGAGCGAGACAGAGAGAGAGAGAAAGCGCACAGAACACACATTCATTCTAATCAATTCCCTGAGTAATAAAACAACATCAGGACAGAACCACCATGTGCATCCAATAACAATCAGCCTGAACACACACTTTTTTTTTTTTTTTTTTTTTTAAATAAACACACTCGTTCAATTACAACAAGATTTTTCTTTGGCCTGCTTGTGTGGAATAAATAATCTGGCGATTATACTGATCCTTAGCAAAAGCATTTTTTATTAACTTTATGCTATTTATGAAATAAGCTGTTTATTCCATCAGGATATTCCTATGGAAATAGTGTAGATGTACGACTTGACTCATCACAGGTAATGTGTGTTTTTTGTTTTTTTTAAGAAATTGCTTTTAAATATCTTTAGCCTGGCAAAGATATCTGCAAGCTTGGCATCAAGTGTATAAGGAAATTATGATTGGGGACTCTACTCGGCGAATAATCCTCAAAGAAATCAAATAAGACTATTAAACAATTACAAAAAACACTGGTTCGGTGGAAAGCACAAGCATCCAAACGACGTTACAAAGATAAGTCGCAGAAGGCTACTTAATCATTATGATTTCCTCCATTCTGCTTTTGTTTTTCCCCACAGACGAGACCCTGGCTCAACTGAACTGGCTTTTTTTCCCCCCCGAAAGATGATTTGGTATGACGCATTACCTTACAGATGGGCACGATCTCTACCGAGAAGGTGCTTTTGTAGTTGTAGGAGTTCGAGTGGACATCGTGAGAGATGAGACGCTGTGACGACTTTGACCTTAGGGACAGAGATGAAAAGCCGTCGGTGACAAAAAGCAGCAGCGAAATATGGTTTCCAAATCGAGCAATTTAAAAGTGGGTTTGATTTTGTGGCTCAACGTGCAAATTAAACGCACTGAGCCAGACCAACCAGAATCTTCATACCTGCAGGGAACGGTACACTGTAAGAAATCCACCATCTTTTGGGCATGCTGCTTGGAGCTGTAGTAGAAATCGATGCCCTCTACGAACGATAAAGTGAAAGAGAGACGTTCAAAAATAAACACAGGGGAACCTTGGATTGTGAGGCACTTGGTCTGTGAATGTTTCACAATACGAGCAAAAATTTGTAATACATTTCGACTTGGTTAACGAGCGAGGTTTTGCAATACGAGTAGTATTCGTCTGCCGAGCTTCACGTGATCACAACTTCGCTCACTCACTCACTGCAGGATTGTGGCTTCCGCGCTAGTACATACTGTTAGCGTGTGCGCGTCACTCATCTGATTAATGACCATGCAATGTTGCATTTCCTTGAAATCCTCAAAAGGAGGCAAAAGCAGGATTGGATAGTTTCCTTGTTAAAGTCGCACAAAAAATAAAAGATCAGAGTGAGCGACAGACTGCAGTGATTCCGTGAGTTGTAGTGAAAGTAACACACAATAATCCTCCTGCTCTCTGTCATGGATCTGCAGCACACCCGTTTTAGGCACTCCCAATAGCGGTGCATGCCAGATGACTCACACCATGCTCATGGGTCACAACAGGTGTTCTGCATTAGAACTAATTATATAGACTATAAATGGACTGACTCATGAACGCTAAGTTTGCGTTTCCCCGCGCTATTGCCAAGCCATGTTCTAGTGTTTCCCTTGCTCATGTTTTGACTCTTGTTTGTACTCTAGTTTCCGTGTTTTTGTTGTAGCCTTTGATATTCCTGTTTCTGACCCTCTCTCGTCTCCCTCACACCAGCCACGATTCTTTTCAAAGCTAAAGTGCAGGTTCTTTTGTTTTAGGTATTTTTACTGTATATTTTGTGTTAATCATTGTTATATAAATATTTGTGGTTTGTGGAACGAATTATCTGAGTTTCCATTATTTCTTATGGGGAAACCCGCTTTGAAATACAAGTGATTTGGATTACAAGCACGTCTCTGGAACGGATTACGCTCGTCCACTGTAAATAAATAAATATCCCTCCAAATCCCCATAAATCACCACCGAATGTCCAACAATAAAAGCACACGCAGCATTCTCCAGTAAAACAGCCCAGATGGAGGGGTATCCAATATGGCCACCACATGTCAAGCATTCAAAGCTCTGAATCCATTTTCACAGGCGTGACCCGAGCTCACGTATTAAGCTCTTGATTACCAACACTGAATCTCGCAGATGAAACTGTGGAGCTCTTCCAATGTACTAAAAACGCCATCATGACTAACAGCCTGAGTTTTAAATAACTGCTTTATGATGGCGCTTCTTTCTGGCAGAACCATCTTCTGGGTCAGGAAGCTACGGAATAAATGAGCTGGAAGGACGAAGGAGGAGGAAGGTGAGAATGTAAAGCGACGTACCGTGGATTTCCTTGATGCGAAGCGTGTTCTGGTGCACCCTGTGCTTCAGGATCAACTGTTCCAAGTAGTAAAAGGTCTTCTTGTGGACTGTCTAAGATGAAAAATGTAAGAAGAAAAATTTCAGAATTGGCTGTGAATATTCACTGCACTTTTGGAATTAATTAAATCAATTAATTAATTTATTATGAGTGCAACATATAATTCTTTAAGAAAAGCGGAACAGTAAAGATATAAAAAAAATATAAAGTAATAAATAATACAATGCTTATTAATCTATTCTTTAAAAAAGTCATAAATTTAACATTTATTTCTATTTAAAATAATTGACGTATAACATATATAGATAGAGCGATAGATATAAATAAAACAAACCTAGGAATTTAAATTAATTTTAACTTTATTCTAATAAAAATGTAATTAAATATATTTAGGAGCACGAGCTACATAGCCAGCAACCTCACGTGCGATAAAGTGACTAAAACAAATGAGTGGCAGCTCCAGGAAATTAGTTTCTCTTTCGAGTGCGAGATGCGACATTTGGCCTTGGTGGACGCCTGCGCTCAACAATACCGTACATTTTAAAATCCAGTAGATGGAAGTGCAATAGCAACAAAACACAGCCAATGTTGAAATACGACGACTCCTTTGGAAATATATCCTGCCGTGTAATGTGGTTACGGCTGCAGATTTACATATCTTAGAACTAGACTCAGCTATTCTCCTTGATGGAGGACTGCACTCTCCGAGTGACCTTCTCATTGGTGAAATGCTACAGTTAACACTTGGGTCTCAAATTACTTGGCCCTTTTTCTTTTTCAGCCAAAAGTGGCATCCATAATAAATGGAGCCAACTCCATTATTTCTACAATATACTTGTAGGCGGGGCTTCCAGGGATGCTAGCAAATATTAAAGTGTTCAAACCACCTATGCAACCGTCCGTCATTTCAGATTCAGATGCTGAATGGCTCGTGGGCTCCTTTTCTTGGGGAAAACTGAATGGAATGAAAACTCGGTGTATTTGAGCATTAAAACACAAAGCTCCTCATCAAATTGTGTAAAAGTTGGCAAGTCTACAAGTAAAGCAGAACACAATCCCATCACATACCTGTGCAGCTGAGCGACAGGTTTAAATTATTTACCCAAGATCTGGCTTGAACTTTCGATCCTCAAATCTCTAATACAGAAGCTAAAAAGTCTTAGCTACCGTCGCCTCATCTAAGAAAGCTCAAACTAAAGTTTACCTTCTGTCTCACTTGCACGACGGCCTTCCAGTAATCCTTGGCTTCCACTCGATGGCAGTCGTCACACATCTGCGACTGAATGATGAAATCCACCACAAACACCTGCTGCAGGATGGCGCCGTTCAGTACCTACAGACGGAGATCAGACAATGACTGGCCTCGCCAGGTTTTCACAGTTAACGCCGTTTCCAAGCAGTTAGCAGCCACTGAATCACCTCTTTCTGAATGGTGAGCTTCAACTTGATCCTTTTAGAATGCGGCTCGGTCCACACGAAGCCTGCGTCGATGAGCCGCACCTGGGAAAGTCGGGGACAAGCAGACATGAGGGAATAAATGGAAGCTTGAAGGTATTTTGCTACCCTTGCATAAACAACTTAATCTAATTGTGTTATTACGGCGGACCCTCGGCTCAAACTTGATTCATTCTGAGACTCTATTCGCGACCCGAATCAATTTTTCCCATTGAAATGAATGTAAATACAATTAATGCGCTTCAGCACTCAAAAACATGTTTTTAAAGTGTATCATGGGTTTATGCGTGGCAATAAAACATAGAACAAAATTAAAATAAACTTAATTATAGAAAAATAAACCTAAATGAGATAAACAGATGATTTTAATGCACGTTCCCTTTGCGGTGGCTACGTAGTTGCTGGCGTAGGCGGAGGTGGACGGTGGCGGTTCTCATGTTTTGCGATTATTTCAACTGTTATACGCTTAGGCTTCTTACTCTCACTACCATTTCCACTTTCTTGGGACCCATAATGAAGCTTATAGAGCAAAAATGCATTGAACACGTTTCACACCACGAGTGCTTGACGGGAACTTAGTTTGTACGTCGATTTGTTTACCATCCAAGGCGTTCGAGAGCCGCCAGTCCACTGTACTTATAACTGTATCATATTATCAGGTTACGGTCTTAACTAATGACTACTACACATTCGAAATGACACCGAGACACACTTCCTGTTGACTGCTTACCTTCGACATTGAGCCCTTTATTTTCTTTAGACAGAGAGCAAGCAGCTCACGGGACTCTAAAGCACACTGAATCCACGTGCCTGGAGGCTGCAGGTACCTATTGGGACACCGGAGGGAAACTGTAAGTCATGTGAAAGAGCCAATTTGGTGATAAGTGGTGAGAAATATTCCAGGCTGAAATGTCTGGTAAAAGCAGCTATTAACTACATTTTTAGTCTTTATTCACAGACCATAATTACCTCATCATGGTACTTTTCAGTTAAATTCATAGTCTTTAGAAAATAAGGTAATTATTTGCCAAGATGCGACATTACTGTTAAATACCTGCTGCCAATTTAGCCTGATGCATTTTACAATTTCGAACAAATCCACTGAGAGTACTGAAATGAAAGGAGGGACTTCAGTACCGTTCGCACTGTTTGCAGAAATGGACGGAGACCTGCTTTGGGATTCCATCCGAGATGTCCACCTGGGTCCTCAGGCAGGACACGCACATGTTGGCTGGGTTCGGGGGAATGGGGATGCCACATGTACAGCAAAGGCTGTGAACAGAAATCACTTTTTATATCAGTGTCTTATCTAACGTGAACAAGAGGTAATTAATGTACATACATACATACATACATACAGTCGTGGTCAAAAGTTTACATACAGTTGTAAAGAACATAATATCATGGCTCTCTTGAATTTCCTGTTATTTCTACAACTCTGATTTTTCTCTGATAGAGTGA
>JAQLOM010000018.1:4793702-4805019 GCA_030068315.1 Chrysichthys thysi
TGTCTTTCTTTCTGTCTTTCTCTCTCTCTCTCTCTCTCTCTCTCTCTCTCTCTCTCTCTCTCTCTCTCTCTGTGATCCTTCTGGATTCACGCTGCCACTTGTATAAACACAAAACCCTGACGGTGCTCTCTAGAGGTTTGTCCGTTCTGGGCTCCCGTAGCGGCACAACATGGTGGCTCCGTAGAGGTGGACCCGAGCCCTATGTCGATATAAAGGTCTCGTTCTAACTCAAGGACACATAGCGATTCATAGTTACAGGTTATATACATTATACTTATGAATTCCAGAAGTATGTAATGACACGAGGTTGGGGGGGGGGTGACATCGCAGCTTCTGGTGGTGTGAAAAATCCTCTGACCTGAAGACTTTCCCGTGGCAGAAATAATCCTAACCTAGCATTGTAAGAGAGCACTAACCCTGCTGTAATACACTTGGAGGCCTCTTCTGCATACATGAACTGGCAGATGGCAATAATTCATTAAAGTAAAGTAATGGCAAGGGAGACCGAGTACATGAACCCTCCCACCCAGACAGCACGGCCAGTTTATCTGTCTTTACACCCAGCCATGAATGGCTGTGGCATTGTTCTTGATCTCCTGTCCATACACCACTTTCCTGTTGTGCCACCTCATTTAGGGATCCTAAATAAAACCGATCAGTTCATTATTACATTAAGTTTACATGGATCGTCTGCCATACGAGTCTATGTGAACGAGATGCTACTGCAGAAACAATAATATCGATGAAGAAATGCATCAATGTAAACCTGTGCACTATTGTCAGGTGTTCAACAGCATTGGGTTAGAAGAGATCATGGAGGGAGCAATGATGGGTGAGGACTGGGTGCGTGAAGTGGGGGGTGGGGGGGGTTAACTGGTCCTTAAATGCTCACTGTCTTTTAGAGAGTGTGTGTGTGTGTGTCTGTGTGTGTGTCTGTGTGTGTGTTTATGGCTAGGATTTGCCAGGTCTCCCAGGAGGCATGTCTGAATCTAGCAGAAATGCCTTCACTAAGAAGAGGAGTTGCCAAGGCTGGCTTACTTTACTGCGTGTGTTGCTGTGTGCGTGTTTGCATGGTTTACCATTAGGAACTGGGAATCCCATACATACAGAGCTCACGTGCCCTTAGGACAACTGAAAAAGCAAAGATCTGTATTTTAAACAAGTCATTTAGTGCAAATTATCGTTCATGGATGTTCCTTTATTATCACAATTAACAAAGATGGTAAAATAATGCATGCTATGGTAATGAAATGGAGACTGACAGGATAATGACAAAAAAAAGAAGTGGTATCTCTTCTCTTTTTTTTTTTCTTGTTATTTTTTTTAAGCTATTTTAACAATAACATTTGTAGCTAATACCATTTTATATGAAATTTAGCTGGTAGGTTTTACTGAGCATCTTGGAGAGTTCTTCTGGGACATTTGGAAATCTAACAGGTTTTTGAACTGACTCAATAATGCAGAATTTAAATAATAAATATCAATCACAAAATTTGGACTGAAGAAATAGGGTGCCAAGACTTTTGCATGGCACCCTACCTCATGCTTCACTTTTATCAAATATGGACATGCGATCTACAGTATGTATTTCATTCAGATGGGAAAATATCCAGATTTAACACAATTTGTTGGGTTCGTTTTTTTGTGTTTTATAAACGTCTAACATCTTGTGAATCAGTTTATACGACCCTTTATGTCAGTGGTTCTTAAACTTTTTTGGGCGCGACCCAGATTCAGGTCCGGTGGGTATGTCGCGACCCAACCCCCCCACGGTGAAATGTTGCAGGGTGGGGGTTGGGTGTTGCATGCTGTTATAATCTGGCGACAGGGGGGGTGTGCGTGCTGTTAAAATTTGGCGACGGGGGTGCGCGACGTAAAAATGTTGCTAGCGGGGGATGTTTTTTCTCTAAGAAATTTTTTTTTTTTTTTTTTTTTTTTTTTTTTTGTCATGCCCTCGCGACCCGTTCTGGAGGGCCTCGCGACCCATTTTAAACCCATACTTTAAGAACCCCTGCTTTATGTGGAACATAAAGAGCGGGAGGAAAAAAACTTGACAAACCATATAAAGTGGCTTTTTTTTTTTTTTTTAAATCGCTTAAATAAAACCAGGCTAATAAATAAAGTAAACACTAAATCATGCAAGGCTTTTTAGAAATGTGCCAATCTGGCAACTCGCCTCCAACAAGCTCATTAATGGTTTATAAATTTACCAAACACTTTTATTTAAAGCATCTTACAAGAATCCAAGCATAAATCTGGGGTCAAACAGTGGCTCTGTGCTTAAACCTACAAGGAACTGAACTTCCAACCTTCTAGTAATTAGTGCAGAAATGTAACCTCTGAGATGCCTTCAGGTTTTGATTGAGTTCAGAATTACATTAGTAGTGTAACGTGTTTTGTTCTCATTAGACCTGATAATGGGGAGCTTGAATCGTGGTTATAATGACCTTAAATTGGTTTGCCAGCTTTATTAGAGATGAACTTGGCTTCCTCATGTGTGCATGTCTACGTTTGAGTACAGTTGAGCTTGTTTGTGTGTTTGGTCCAGTATGCAAGAGAGTAATACATAGCTTGGGGTTGAGTAGTGTGATTCCACCACGAATGTAACGTGCATCTGTTTAAAAAATGACTTTAATTATAGAAAAATAAAGCTAAATGAAATAATGTTATTCTATGCTTTAACACACACAAACCCATCATGCAGTTTAAACACATGTTTTTGAGGGCTGAAACACATTAATTGTATTTACATTCATTTCAATGCGAAAAATTGATTTGGGTTGCGAACAGAGTCTCGGAACGAATTAAGTTCATGACCAGAGGTTCCCCTGTATTTGTCATTTTACCGTTCACCGTTTAATCCAAGACATAAACAATTCGATGTATTAAAATAAGAGAGTTCGGGTCGTGTCGTGCAAAATTGTGCATGATACCAGTCAAACAATCCCAGAGTCTATCCTGGGTTGGAGTGGAATCGGGGCTTAGTGTAAAACCACCCTTGAGGGTGAGAGACACTGACAATATAATGAGGATTTGATTGTTAGCAGTGCATCTGCATTGTTTCGTGATTGCAGAGACACTGGGTTCTTCTGTGGCTTGTTTTCCGTGTGGGTGTTTGAAAGAGACGGAGTCTGCAGGGCACATGGTTGGGCTCAGATTTTATGGGATTCTTTACAGCTGAGCATGTACCTACAGCTGGTTTATGTTCATCTTGTTGAGATGAGCGTAGGCTTGGGTTCCACCAGGACCTTTTGGATTAATATTTGAAAGGACAAAGAATTAAAATGGCATAGCATGAAATGGATTAGCATGCGCTGGGGTATTGTTTTGCTTCGAACGAGCCTGTAAAATTTGCATGTTCAGCTATTGCTAATCACCATCTTGCTTGAAGTAGGAAAAGGGGCTTGTCAGGAATGTCCGTGTCGGCCAGCAGAACTCTGCTCATCACGACTTGCTTATGGATAGTAAAAAAGAGTGAACGAAGTCACTTCATAGAGTTTGAATGGGGAAAAAAAGTGAAGGCGACTTCCTAGTGAGTCTCTTGCTGACCATTTGTCTACTGCGCAGCTGAAGGCTCAATTTCGATGGGGGAGCTGCATCACCACATGTAGAAGCCACGCCCCAAAATGACATTTTGCTTATTTAATACAAAAGTGCAATTAAATCTGGATTATTTACATACATCTGAATGGCCAAGTTTTATCATAGCTTCAATCCAACAAAGCATCACTGCTTGCCGAAAAAGTTTTTCAGACTTTCCCCGAGAGCTTATTATCCTTACAATATGGTTGTGCAGCTGGATTGTGCAGTTTTGTGATGTCATTTTTAGCATAATCGGGTGGGAAATGTTGATTACGTTGCCATGAGGCAAGTTGTGCGGTTATGGAGCCGGTCATACAGCACGATGGTGTTTGATGTCAGAAAAAGCCAAAAATGAAAAGTTAAGTTAAGTCAAGTCAATGAAGGCTAAGGCTAACTGAGCCTCTCATTAGCCCGTGGGCATGTACACCTTCGGATTCTCAATTACCATGTTCAATTAGCCAGTTTACTAGCATACCAGCTACTAAATCGGCCCAATTTTTAAGGTTAAAACTAGTAAATTAAGTAATAAATCTAAAAGTAGTTTATTCTTTTAGTATATTAAATAATATTCCAATGCATTCCAATACTTAATTGATCTGAAGTGACTGAAATGCATAAGGTATCTGATAGACCGATGACAATACATGACCAACATTTTCATTACATTTTTTATTTATTTTTTTTGGCTAAATGACCCTTGTCCTACTTCATGTTGTAAATAAATGCTTGCTATTTTGTATAGCTAGTAATTTTGCCTAAATATAGAAAATATCTGTTTTTACGTGATCTGCACATAGTTGCCATCAGCCAGTTAGCTTTCAGCAGGTTTCTCGCAGGATTAGTACTGAGCTACTGTTATGAAACTTGAGTAGCATGTTCATCTCTGGACTCTTTGCGCTATGTAACTTGGCCCGAGTTGGCCACTGGGTGCTACTTGCTAAGGATGCTTGGACCCCGTAGGTCACTGCTTGTGACTAATTTCAAAAATTGGGAGATTGTTTTGCTCTATTGCACAGATACACGCGTGTGCACACACACACTCCACTAATAAGTCCATTAGTGTGTGTGTGTGTGTGTGTGTGGGTATTCAAACACCACCACTGATGTACATTATTTGTGATTTTACAGTACAGGGATTTTCTCTTCTCTAGCATTAAATCAGAGAGACAGGAATCTGCACACTCCCCTGACTTCATGGAGAGGTGTATATTTCTGTACTCCTTCAAGGTACATTTTGTGTGGGAGATGTGCTTGGTCTAGGCCTAAAAATGTTCGCGTTCCAAATCAGATCCAAGATTCTTGCCTGTGGAAAGTGTCTGCAAAACAGCTGTGCATCGGCAGACTGCTCAGATCTTGCCTTTACGACTGAGAGTAAGGCCAAAATGTCATATTTCAACCATACTGCTCCACGTGGTGTTTGCGATCAGCGTTAGTTTGATCAGAAGGATTTCAGTTTGTTGCATCATGCGAGTGTCATGACTAATGCAGAAATGCAGAAACACTCATTTGGAGTGTGTTTGGACTGCTCAGGATTCAGTAGTATTGAATCAGCATATTGGTGCATTGCAAAGTCCAGTATTGCAATAACGATTGGCAAATAACTCATGACCTGGGTCGACCCTGCTATTGGTTTTACTACGTTTGGAGTCTTTGTTGGTTGATTTTTCTTTTTTTTTTTTTTTTTTTTTTTTTTTTTTTTTAAGTTTGTTTATTATATATTTTTTTATTTTTGTTTAATAGTGTTCTGTATTTTGTCCCCAATTAGTCTATCTTCTTCTATCAGCCTGTGTCCCTCTTTCTTCCCTATCTTGGTTAAGAGCCACAGACGAGTGCAAAAGTTTGCATACCATCGACTTGGTTTCTGTAGAATTTTTGCACATCCAGTATACGTTCATTTTAATGAATGTAATGCACCGCCCCGATGAATGTGAAAAGCGCCTGAATGGGGGGGCAGGGAGAAACCTCCTAAAAAGCCAGTCTTGATGCCCTTCAACCTCTTTCTGAGCTCTCCTTGCTGCAGATGAATATCTTTCTAAAATCGTCAAAAATCAGGTTTTGTGGCCCTGGCCATGGCGCAGCGGGCTGGGGCACCAAGCTACACATCCGGGGACCCGGGTTCGATTCCGACCCGTGGTCATTTCCCGATCCCTCCCTGTCTCTCTTTCCCACTTACTTCCTGTCATAATCTCTACTGTCCTATCCAAAAATAAAGGCAAAAAGGCCAAAAAAAATATCAAAAAAAAAAAAAAAAAAAAATCAGGTTTTGTTTTTTTTTTTTTTTTTTAAAGACGTACATTTTTATAGTAGTGGAATGTTTCTTTTTTCCATTTAGAAACTATACATATTCTTAAGGGTTTTTTATGTATTTATTTTATTTATTTATTTATTTATTTATTTATTTTTACATTAAATAAACGCAATTTGACCTTCTGTTGCACTTCCAGTTCATAAGCAAACCGTAAGTTTGACTGTCTCTCGGATGAGCGTTTTGGTCCATCGATTCCTCCTCACTCTTTTATGTAAGACTGAAGTGAACTGTAGCATTTCTTCTTTTTTTTTCAGCCCTGTGAAACAGGAGGGAGTGAGGAAGCACATAAAAAGAACTTTGTTGAGCAGCCAGCACAGGCTATGAAAAGCTGCCTTCAAACACAATTTAGGAAGTTGTTCCTGCATTTATAAAAAAAAATAAATAAATAAATAAAGCGCTCTTTTTCGTGGCAGAGGAACAGAAAGCTGTGGAACGGGACGTTCAGTAGCGGAGAAAGGTCAGGTGTCTGGAAGCTGCCTCGCCGCAATACAAATCTGCCTCATGTGCTTCATATGTGAAATGGATCTTTTTTTTCTTCACTTCAAATCTTGTCAGTTTGTTCACAGAATCTCAGATGTCTAGGATTTGTATATCGTGCGCACACACACGCACTGCATTTTGTTCATGCTGTGCTCATGTCTGAATCACACCGAGCCGTCCTCTAGATTATGCACTGATAGGGCTGAACGGAGGCGTCGGAGGGGGGAAATCTTTCAGGCACTCCACATTAATCCAACGCCTGAAGTGCGTTTTGCCACCCGCTAATCTCCGACGAGTGATTTTTAGCGAGGCGGGGAATATTTGGGCAGCTCGGCTGTCTCTGTGCCTCCATACCTCTTTAGTCTTCGTCTCCTTTCGTGCCCCCTAAATATCTCTCACGCCTAGCACTCACCATGACGCCTCTACTCGTTACTCATTACTTTCCTTGAAGAGTCAGGGAGTTCCTCCTCAACAGGACAAGCTGGTAAGTGCTTCAAGAGGAATAGGTAAGGATGAATCTGGCTTACTTGTGAAGTACAGGTTCGACAACAAGATCTCTGGCAGACCAAAGAGACAGCCCCAAAAAAGCGTGACGCGGAAAATGGGGACAAAATTGATCGGTAAGGTAAAATCCAGTGTTCGAGATCTGTTTTAGAACCTGCGCTGTTGAATTCTTGATTCTGGTTGGTGTGAAGACCTTGACTGGGTTTTTTTTTTCTTTTTTCTTCTTCTTTCTATTTTCTATAACAGCAGCAATAAACAGCTATAACAGCTGACAGTAATTATGGTTGTAAGGCAAGTCACAGGTTTATATAAACACACTCCTTCTGAGATGTTATTATTTCTATAGTACCGGCTATATGGTGGACGAGCCATAAACATAAACAGGTTAAAGGTGCATAAAAAAACTTGGTGAAATGGTGAGGTTTTCCATGAGGGAGGACGTTTCCAAGCAATCTCCAGTCTCAGTGCATTCTTACAATCAGTAGGTTTTTCACCATGGGAAAGTCTTCACGACAGAGGCACGCAAGTTTTCGCATAATCCCCTTGACGTGAAAAGCCGCAGTTTTATCTTGTTATCTTCAAGAAAGAGAAAAAGAGAGGCTGGTGAGAGAACAACTGTTGCTGGAAATAACACGTTGGACTTTCCAGAATGTTAAACATGGCTATAAATGGATTAAAAAAAAAAAGTATTTCATTCTTTAATGAATTAAAAATTGCAACCGTTTGTGAAAAATAATCAACGAAGGACTCGTCATGCCACTCTATGCTCCGTTGTGTTATATTCCATACTAACAAGGTAATCACTACATATATGCGCATTTCAGACAAAATCACTGTTAACGTTGGCATCAAGGCATAATTCAGTTTATATTTGACTATTCAGACGGGCACAAAACAAACCTCATCCTCTGCAAGCTGTTTGTGTGCGACTGCCATCATACTCCGTCCCTTGCTGTACCCTCGCGCGTTTAGTCGTCCGCATACAGATGATAAATGGCAGAATCACCTTGCCGTCGAAACTGCTGTTTTTCCATGGCGAGAGAACATTCCCGCTTTGGATTTCATGCCTTGCAGCTGAAATGAAAGTTTAATCAAATGCAAATTTGACCCCATTTGCAGCTTACCTTTCGAAGCTCAAACACCGAGACAAACCGCTGAATGAGGTGTGGCAATAAGCATGGAGAGGGGAAAAAAATGTTTTGCAGCACTGAATCATTTACGCATTTACCAGAACACACGTCCCAGAGAGGGAGGCGTGATCGACATGCCAGTCAGGCCCTGTGACTGTGTGGTCTTTTTACTTGTGAGACTAAATGGAAAAAGTGGCCTGTGTCCCTGTGAAAGGGCATGGCCTTTGCATGTTGCTACCAATCAAGAAGGTGTGGTTTGTGCATTTGTCAGTCCTAGAAAACTAGCTATGACTATCGATAATTTGGTGGACACGGGTTGGGTCTGGTGACCAGAAAGTTGTGAGTTTGAGTCCCTAAACTGTGTCCGTCTTGTTTGTCTTGGAAGAAAGAAGTTGTGGCCTTTGTGTTTCAAGCTTTGTTGTGGTCCTGGTGCTTGACAGGCTCAGTGTAGGTGGTGTGGTGTCCAGAACAGTGACCTTGGCGTGGGTGTTGGGTTTGCCAAGCTAAGTGAGAGGGGTGTGGATAATGGTCCTGTTTAGCCCACTATAGGAGTGGCCTATGTTACTGTTCAGTCCAGTGAATTGCTGGCTTATAAATGATCAAGGACTTTGAACAGCTGTATAGGAACCACAGCGTGATGATGGGATTCTAAAGCCACTGTCCTTTATCCAACTACGTGAAGTTGTGAACTCACAACTGGAACAAGTGCATTAAATTCCATTCGAGTTCTTCCAAAGTGGAAACCAAATTGCTCCCTGTGCTGGCTGACTCACGCGGTTATCTCTCCGCTCTTGGGCCTGTTTCTGATGATTCACCGTGTGGAAGAAGGCCGAGGAAGGGGCAGCCATTCCTATTTATAATAGCAATTCTTATGCATTTTATTTCTATAGAAAGTTTTATAGAAAGCAACTCGCTCACCTCCATTAGTGAGTCAGCGAGAAGAACAATGTGCGCATTGGAACCTGGCTGCATCTCCGTACAGCCGCGTAGATGCGACCTTTCGATGATTTCTGCTTATCTCTCCGTCTTGTTTTTCTCTGCTCTTTTATCACTTGGTCTGTTTTTCCTCTTTTGAGCATCCTTGCGTTCTCTGCCCACTGAAACCAAACTCTTATGTCGACCTTCATCTCTCGGAAACCGAAGCCTCGGTCCTCATATTTCTGTACACTACAGGATGCAGTGCCTGAAACTGAAAAATAGATCTTTTGCCAAACGTTTGTATTACACCAAAGATATGTCCCTGGATTCTTCTACTAAATGAATTTTATATGACAAACCTATAGTTTATCTATCTATCTATCTATCTATAGAGAGATGTAGCTATAGATATATAGAGATGGATGGATATATCTCAGTTTGTGGCATATCATGGTACAAGCAGTTTGCTTGTTTTTAAAAAACAAAAACAAACACTTCACAATGATGAACTGAGTAACTTGGGTGGCTAAACATCGACATTTTTTCACCTAGCATTTGTAAGCTAGCTTTGTTGTAGAAAGTTGCCTCGTCTTAGATATTTAGCTTTAGATTTGGACCTTTCTCTTATGCTAGCTAGCTAATATTCATGTGGAGCTAATAAATGTTTGATAATGAAGTTTTAGTGAAATCCCCTATAGGTTTGATTTTTTTTTTTTCTTTCCTCTCTTATAAAACAGACACCAATAGCTATGAATGTTGAGTGGAATAGGTTGCGATGCTAACGCTAGCTTGAGGCTGCTTCGCAGGATGCAAAAGAGAACGAAGACACTGTATGTTTCACAGTAATTCCATGTAAAGAAATGAACAATAAACTTTTTAATTATCTCATCAGAAATATTTAACCCCTTCTGGAGACTGTAATTTTATTTTATTTATTTATTTGCTTTTTACATTTGTCAGACTAATCGGAAATGATGGAATTTTTAGCATTTCTATGTAGCATTTTTTAAAAATATATATATTAGCTAGGTCTGTGAAACATAACTATGTAATATTATAAAATGTTTAAATATTTAATATTTATTCCTATTTGTGAACTCAGATTCAACACTGCTGTATTTCGCTTGCAGTTTGTTAGAAAACCTATATACTGTGATGTACATCTCCAGCTATAATGCTATTTTGGTCATGATATCCAGCCGTAGTTCAGCTGTCTCATTAAAATTCATCCCCTGCTCAATATCAACAGCGCGATTTAGTGTAGAGCCGCTAAATCTTGCGGAAACACGCTTAAGCCCTTGGGAAATCTCTAATGTCACTTAATGTGCTTCAGATGTGACAAACATAAAAATCGCACCTCGGCTGACGTTCACATCGATTTTAAACATGGCAAAGAAAAAGGAGCTCTCTTTTAGGGGTTAGGAGAAGGAATTTTCATTACACGTCAAAGGCAGTAGATAGGAAAAGATATCCCAGATAATTCTGCTTCCAGTAGACATGGTTTTGGATGAATATAGAAAATCGACTGTAATCAGGCGTGTCCTGAAGATGGCTCAAAAAAAAAAAAAAAAAAAAAGAATCGTGGTACTGCCAAAGAATTGCAGGATCTTGTGTTTTGAAAGCTGGAACAAAAGCAGACATTCAGACTGAAATGAAAATATACAACAATTCATTTTTTGGCTCCCGAGTGGCAAAACAGAAACTCATTCACCCTATTGTCTGGAGAACGCGAGTTTGAATCCTGACCGTGCCAAAGCCATCCATGACCAGGAGTCAAGGGAGTAAAAATTATTTATGCCAGTGAAGATCTCCAAATATATCTTAGTCTTGCTAAAGATAATGCATCAGAAACGTATTACTGGCACTAGATCGTTAAACCGTAGTCTAAAATGAATTTCAATAAACTTATCCATGTCGTATATCCTCTTTCCTTTTTTTAATAAATATATATCTTGTTTTAAAAAAAAAAAAATATTCAGCCTGGAACAAGACGGGCCATGTGTATGCCTTACTGTGGAAATCTGAAGTGACTTTACAGTCCTCCTGTATCATGAATTAGTAATGTTAAGCCTAAATCATCAGGTAAACATTTATTTGGAAAAGAAAACATGCTTTATACAGAACATAAATCATGTATTTCATTCTCGCCGAAGCCGTAACCAACATTTTTTATTTATTTCCCCCCCTCAGCTTAGGATCTCATTCTCTCACAACCTGTATCCAGACTGATTTATTTATTCAGCCAATAAAATATTAATGTGTCTAGGGGGGAAGTCCGCTTTCCTGCAGCATCCAAATGTAATCTACAAGGAGATGGATATGTAAACACACACACACACACACACACACACACACACACACACACACACACACACACACACACACACACACACAC
>JAQLOM010000018.1:4879943-4897186 GCA_030068315.1 Chrysichthys thysi
CAAACAAATAAATAATGCAAATAATTTCAAGTGTAACCCCCCCCCACCCATTCAGGTCATTTCTGTGTTGATCCGTGGTTCAGTGTTTGCCAACTATACAGTGAATATAACATATGAAACGATGTCTGCATACCTTCTTCTTAAACTCTGCTATAGCTCCCAGATTGGGCTTCATCTGGGCGCAACGATCCTCCAAAAGAGCAATCTCGTTTTTGATGACATCTGGGCTTTTAATGGCCTCCAACTGCTCTGTGGTAAGCTTAGCAAGTTCCTCTGCTGGTTTATCGTCAATTGAGTGCAGAGCAAGCTTTGTGGACTGAGGAGGAAGGAAAGAATAAACTACAACGATTCTGTAATATTCAGACACAACCACAAGTCTGGGAAGAGTTTACGTAATTGGATAAACAGAAAGCTGCCAAGTCGCCTTAGTCCAGGTGCTCACCTCTTTTTCCCAGTGTTTGATCTTATTCTGACACTCTGCGATGGCCGTGTCGATTTGCTCCACTTTCAGCCGAACGTTCAGCGACTCTTTCTGCAAAGTGTGCTCTTGTTCCTGAAGGGCCTTGATCTCCTGCAAGACGCCCCGATGCTGTTCCTGTACCTCAGGCAGCGCCTCCTGCAGGTGAGGTAGATCATACACGTGGTCAACACTAACAGGAAGTGTAAAAGCTCTAATGTGTTGCCCAGTCCCATATTTTGGTTGACCAGGCTAAAATAAATAAATAAATAAATAAATTTGAGGTTACAGACTAGGTGAAATGAATGACTATGGGCTCGTTATGCACATCTTGTTTGCGTTTGAAAAAAAGGTCAGCTAGTCGTTAGCCAACATTTTGGCTGTGAGCTGTGGCGTCCCATCATGGCATGGTGAATAAAAGATTAAAGTCTGTGAACTGAGCGCTTGTAGTAAGCAGGGCATATGCCAGGTTTGTGCTGTGTGGTATATCGCATGTAGATGGCGTTCTTCTACCTCGTTTTCGAAAACATTAGGAAGACAGAGGGTAGCCAGCAGGGTGCGCACAGCAACACTAGTGGTGTGGAGGGGAATTACCTGAACTCAGATTAGCCATTTGAGACCAAAAATAAATAGGTGACTAGTCGACCAATAAAATCGTCGTCGACGAATTTTCATAATCGATTACGTCGACTACGTCAACTAATCGCGGCAGCACTACTGGATATGAACTTACCTACAGTGGATTTAAATGCCATTGCCCCCCCCAACCTGGTAAAAGGCCTATTTTTTTGTGAAATAAAAAGAAGAAAAAAAAAAAAAAAAACCTAGTTTTTTTTGAAAAAAGAAAAAAAAAACCCAAGATAAATCATGCAAGAACTTTTTCCACCCTCTGTATTACTTTAAAATGTATAGAAATGAAGTGGGAAAACAACCATTTTTTTTAAAAGGAAAAAATAGGACAAACAGAAAAGTTACAATAACCTGGTTGCACGAGTGTGTACACCCTTTTACAGCTGGGGAAGCGGCTGTGCTCAGGATGTTTGGTTTGTTTTGCTTATTTTATTTTATTGCCATTTTAGCATCTGTGGCTATTTTATGACCAAAGCAGATAGAAATAAATATTGCACGAGTTTTAAAAAATAAAATAATCAAACAAATAATTTACATAAGATTTTTTTTTAACATCAATACAAGTTAGAAGTGCCAGCTTCCCCCGCGACCCTGTACAGGATTAAGCGGCAGAAGACGTAAGAAGACGAACAAGTTAGAAGTTTAGAACTTTTAAAAGTGGCACGTTAGAAAAAGATGTTGGCTGCAGTATCTTCTTTATAAAATTGCTGCCTTTCAGTTCTCAGGGCAGAACACGTTCATAAGATGTGCTTGACTGACAAAGGTCTGAGGCAAAAATGACAGTAAAAATATACCTCCAGTCAACAAAAAACATGTGTAAATCTAGAATAATCTAGTATAGACTACTTGATCAGGTCTAGATGAAAAAGAAAATATTAGTCTTTTCTTAACAGAATGACATATTTCATATAATTTGTGATTAAGACATTCATCCCATTCAAATTGCCATTTATCAAAAATATAAGAACACGATACAGGTTTAATATCTGAGGCAGGGATTTAACATTCAGTAACTTCTTCACTTGAGGCTCTTTTGGCAGCACTATCTGCCTTCTTAGTGCCACTCAGACCCACATGGCCAGGGACCCAACAAAAAACAATGTTCAAATTCAGATTTCTGAGGGGACTTAAATCTGTTATCATTTCAGATCGTCTCAAAATCCAAGGGGGAACAGAACAAAAATGTGTCGGTGTTAGACTGTCCAAATTACTATTCAAGTCCTTCGAATTCCAAATGGTCCGATTATACTTTGGTCTAGCCTCATAAAACTGCAAAAACTGAAGTTGAAAAACTGCAGAATAGGCAGGATTATCTTTGCTTTAAGTTTTATATTTATCACAGTATAGTTATATATACTATATATTTACAGTATTTTGATTGCATACTGAAGAGCCAACTTCAAGGGAGGGTTCATGTGCTTCCACATAAAAACTCTGAACTGAGGAAGTTCTAAAGGCTCCCAAGATCAGCCTTAAACCTTGATGATGAACAGTATCGAACATCTGATACCCCTTTTCCACTGCTCTGGTTCCCGTGCTGGTTCCGTGCCGGTTCCCATTTTTGGAACAAGTGCCGCGCTTTCCCACAGAAAAAAAATGGTGCCGGTGCCCGAAAATAAGCACCGAACCGGTCCCTAAACTCTGCTGGTCTCGTCGCAAGAACCCGTGACATCACGGGCGGTGGGCGGGGTTATAGGGAGCGTTATAGGGGGAAAAATGGCTGAAGGGACAATGGCTGAAACCCAAAGTTCGTCATCAGTAACATGGAGCGCCTTTGGATACTTCAGCCATGTTGTTTTTCCGTTTAGTGGGCGTGGCCTGTGACGTATTATCATGCAGCTCCCGCTGAGCTCCTGTCTAGTGTGAATGCGGGCCGGTTCTCGGTGGTTCCCTGTTCAGTACCGGCCGAGCACCAGAACCGGCACCTGGCACCAGCACCAGTGTAGTGGAAAAGAGATATGAATGTATTATTTCCTTGCTGATCCATAGACAATGCTCCCATAGTCCAAACTCTTCACAGGTACTCTGTAAAGACGTGACAGGACAGTGCTCTCTGCTCCCCACTTTGTTTTTGCCAGTACTTTTATAATATCCAGAGTTTTAGAACATTTCTTCTTTAGACATTTCATGTGTGGAATGAAAGGGTTCATAAATCAAAAGTAAGGCCAAGAAATTTGACCACTTGAATTGCTTCACTATCCATATAGAGCAAAGGGTCATGATGGAAATACCAAAGTTGACAAAAATGTGTACATTTCAGGTTTAGATTTAGAAAACTTGAAACCATTTTGAATTGACGATGCACTGAATTTGTTTATACATAGCTGGAGTTGTCCTTCAATTATGCTCATACATTTCCCTCTATAACAAATGCAGAGATCATCAACATAAAGGCTGCAAAAGAGGTTTGGGCTAATTACTTTAGGTCTTTTCAAGGTCAAAGAATACAGCTATTACATGTTCTTTTCCAATAAATCCATCACGTTTGTAGGAGTCTAATCTGATAAGATGGTCCATTGTACTCTTTCCTCGTCTGAAGCCACACTGATACTTATTCAAATGTCCTTCTGATTCAAGCATCCATGTAAGTCTATTATTTCACCATCCTCTGCATAGTTTCACAGAAATAGCTTGTCAGGACAATTGGACGATGATTGTTGGGATCAGTATGATCTTTTCTTGGTTTTGGGATGGGAATAATTAATGCTTTTTGCCAGGACTCTGGTACATTTCCTGATTCCCAGATTACATTAAATATTTCTAGAAGGTGGAATAATGCACTAGAAGGTAGGTGTTTTAAAAAATGATAATGAACTGCATCCGGGACCACTGCAATATTATGGGAATTTCTTCCAGAACAGAGTTGTTCATCCATTGGAAAGGGCTGATTGCATGGTTCTGTATTTTGTGACCAAAAATTCAATCCCCTTTGCTCCTCTTTTCCACGCAAGGCTTGAAATTCAAGGCGACACTTTTCCACAGATGAATTCTTTTCAAATGTCTCTGCAAGTTTATTTGCGATTTCTTGCTTTGTTGTTGAAAAACTTTCTTGACTTTTTAGATGTTGAACCTGTGAGTCTCCTCATTTGCTTTTCATCTGTTTAATCAAACATTAGATGTAAGACTATATACACATGTTTTCCAACTTTGTGTTTCATTGATGGTCCTACGTGCTTGGGTTTGGCAGATTTTCAATTTAGTTAGATTTTCAACTGTTGAATTGCTTGTTAAAAAAAACTCTACTTTTTTACCGAGCTTTAATGACCTTTTCATTGCAGTCGACATCAAACCATGGGTTGGACCTATGGTATGGCTTTCCTGAGGTCTTTGGGACCGTTTCATCTGCAATTGCAATTAATGTTTTAGTGAAATTGTCAACAGGATTTTCAATATTTTTAGGCATTTTTTTGAAGCATTCAACCAGAATCTGGCCAGATCTCAAAATTTTAACACCTTTTACTGCCCCTGCTGTTCCTGAAATTCCTTTCTGTATCGCAAAAGGGGACAGCTTAGTAAGAGACATGTTAAGCGACAGAGATTCAAGAACTATAAATTTCTGCCGGTTATTAGTTTTAAAGGGGACGATCCATGACATTTCAGAAATATCGTTCAAGTCTTGATCCATTAACCTTTTCCTATTGCGTTGCTTGCTAGCCATAGTTATGAATTAAAATTCATCATCTCTGCTCCTCACCCACCTCAGAGCTCAACAAGAGTGCACAGAGCTGCAGTTCTCCTCCAGATAAGCATCAAGGATACAGGGATGGTATACTCGAGCAATTTAAACAAAAAATGTTCATATCACTCGACTGACCCTCAGCCAAAGCCTTCAAGGTAAAACAAAAGGATGGTCCCACAGAAATATTCCAGATAAAACTTTGACAAGCCAATTGATTGGACCAGGCCCTTCCAACCTCCCGTCTAAGTGAAGTAGGAGCCAAAGCACCATACTGGACTTGTGGCAGCCACAGCAAGACACATTTCTCAAGTGCCAGGAATTCTTCTTCCACTGACACAGGTAGCAACTCACGGCAAACAAGTCGCCCCATTTGTCGCCTCTTATGATAAGCAAGGGGGTGCTGGGGACCTATTCTACCCCAGGTCCCCATGGGGGGTGCTCAGGATGAACAAATCATATATATACATATATAATATTAATCAATAAACATATCCATAAGTGCATAAGTCTTTAATTGGACATTATGTATTGTAAAGCTGCTTTGCAATAATGTTCTGTTAAAAGCACTATACAAATAAAATTGAATTGAATTGAATTAACATACAGCGGTCATCGATTAGATTATTCTGATCAACTCCAAATAATGACCAGCTGTTTCTGTAGGATTTTCTTGACATCATCTTGGTTTCATCTGAATGCTAAAGCCCTGATTGGCAAAGAGTTTCCAAAGCCTGTATGGTTTTTCTCAGTTATCAAATGTTATCACAAAATGAGTATGAAAGTATTTTCAAAACGCCAGATGCACCATGGAACACTGAAGTCTATCAACAAGTGGAGAAAATGGAACACCACAGTGACATCTCCAAGAACAGGATGTCCCTCCAAAATGTACAAAAGAACAAGACAAAACTTACCAGGGAGGCTACAGCAATGCTTTGCAGGAACCTCTGACAAGAACGGATTACTCACTACAATCTCTTGAATTGCCAACATGTCTGGGACATTGAGCACAGAAGCCATTTCCTCACCAAAAAAAAAAACAAAAAACATTCAAGCCTAACTAAATCACACCAAACCATGTAGCAAAATGTGTTGTGGTCTGATGAGGACAATTCCAAAAGGTATAATTCAGTTATTCCAAAAGATATGTTTGGCACAAAAACCTACATCACTAAAGACTAGGTGAAGCATGGTGCTGGCGGCATCACGTTTTCGTCAGCCAGAACTGGGGCTTTTCTTGAGGTGCACAACGTTCAGGTGTCTCCTACCAATCCGACGATGAAAACGAATTTCACGTTTCAGCACAACAGTGAACCAAAGCGTTCAGCCAAATCAACAAAGAAATGGCTTAACCTAAAGATCAGAAAGAGGTTTCTGAAGGGTCTAGCCAGATCACAACCCTGATTCCAACTGAAAATCTGTGGGATGACCAGAAGCCGGCTGTGCACAGGAAATACCCTCACCGTCTGACAGGCCTAGAATGTTTTTAAAGAAAGAGTGGGGAAAATACTGCCAAGTAAAGATGTGCCATGCTGAGAGACTCTTACCCAAAAAGACTAAGTGGTGTAATAAAATGAAAAGGTGCTTCAACAAAGTAGTAGTTTGCACACTTATGCAACTAGATTATTGCAAGTCTGTCACCAAAAAAAAAAAAGAAAAAAGATTGTTCTAATCGTTTTTTCATACTCTGCAAATTCACATTAAAGATAGGAATAACTTCTGACATGATTTTTAATCCTAGTTTCATTTTTTTAATATGATTTTTCCTTACAAGTTTCAATTTAGATTACCTTTTAGTGTTGTTTATTTACTAAAGGTTTCATCAAAAGTAGAGCCTCACTGGCTGCCCATCAAACTACTTCCTATAATTCAGACTCACAAATGCTATAATTAGCATTATTTAAACAGAAGAGGTAAAACCTGGTTTATGATGTAAGCTACGTGTTAACACGTGCACAGCAAAAGTACCTCCGCCTCCTGGCAGGACTTCATGATCTCTCCTGCTTGATCCTCCAGTTTCTTCAGCTGCTCTGTGAGCTCCTCCATTAATTTCTCATTCTCTGCAATCTCGGTTTCCATTCGCGTAACCGTCTCCTCTGCCTTTTTCAGATTACTGTAAAGAAAACAACAAGCTTGGTTGAAGTAATGGTCAAAAAATTTCTGAGGATAATGTAGCTTATAAAATAAACATGCAGCGTAGCTGCCTGTAGTCCTACTGCAGCTGGAAACTGAAGATTCTGACTCCCACAATAACAAAAAAAATTCACAGTGGATTAATAAACCATGTCGAACAGTGGCAACACCTGTTCATAATCTGGCAGTCAATATGGCCATCTGCAGGTTATAGTCACTAACCCAGCACGTAAAATAATTGCCCTGTACTCTACCCACATTGCCGCTCATCAAAAAGGCGTCGCACCACAGGTCATCTCATCACTCCTGGTGTAAAATACACTTAAAAGAAGTGACAGAAGAAGTGTCAGATTTCACATCCTTTTAAAGTGCTCTCGCATTAACAGGGGCTCAGGTTTGTTGTGAGTAAATCCTAAAATGTACTCTTGCTGGTCAAAATGCTTGTTTTCACAAGTTAATTGCTATTCTGTGAATTTCTGTACTGTTGGTGGCAATATTAAATTGCAATAAAGCGGGTGTTAAATCTCTTGCCTGGCAAAGGTATTTAAGGACCTAAATTGCCTAGAAATTTACGGCGCCTGCTCAGCCCATCCATAAACATTCATAGCACAGATAAACTTGTGAGCAGTTAAAGTGAGCAACGTGTACACGTTAGCAAATCTCTGCCAAACAACGGAGCTTTGCCATGGCTGGGCAATAAATCCAAACCCAGGACTGTCCATTTCCTGGCAGAATATACGTGTCTGGTTTCCATCACAAAGCCTCCAGAGAAACTCCCATTTCTTTCATGGGTATAGTTATCAGATGGCACTAGTAGTAGTAGTCATTTAAAAAAAACTCAACTTGGCCCAAAAAACACTTTCTGTGGCTAAATCTCAGTCATTCAGGGGGGAAAAAAGTGAATAAATTGTTTGAGATTTGGCCTAAGTAGATGTCAGACTTTCTTTACCTGGATCACATGAAAGACGTACAAGCTCGAACTAAATCGTGACATCAAATTACTGTTTAAAATCAAAATGTCCCCTCTTTTAGCTCTACCCCTATGTCATGGCTCAGCTTACACGCTACCTGGGGAACAACCGTAACCAAATTCAGCACATGTATGGTTTGTCGGTTGAAAAACCAATGATGTGGGGGATTATGGGTAATCTGCTGAACCAAGATATACTGTTTGTTGGAAAAACACAATTGGTCACCTCTTTCCACAAGTTTTCAGAGACAAAGTTCACGTACCGTCCTGCTGTCTTGATAGCCACTTGGGCTTTGGTGATTGCTGATGAGCACTCATCTAGCTCCTTGTTGATCTTATCCAGCTTGTCCTGTTGGGCCTTCAGTTTGTGGCTGTTGATGTCCACAATTAGGTTGTGGAGTCTCTTCACCTCAGCCTCAACCTTCCCTGCCTTGTTGGATGCACCTTCATAATCTTTGAAGACACAAAAACTAGGTTTGATCTGTTCACCTGAGAAATGTTGTAGCATCAAGCACATCTCAGAGGTTTCTGTCCTGGAAGTCCACCACAATTTACACCATTAGTATCTCTCCTGTCCCAAGATAATCCAATTATAAAATGGACACTTTTATGACATGGGTAGAAAATAGCATTTCTGCTGTGGTGCTCCCTGACCTTGATGAATACAATTATATTAAAACAAGGACTCGCTGTGCAAGTCCATCCCATCACACGGCAATCTTACTTTTCTTGAAGGCTTCCAGGTTTTTCTCCATCTGCTTTTGCTTGGCTTTGTCTGGGGCAGCAGCAATAACATTTGCCTCCAGTTCCTTTATCTGAGACTTCAGGTGAATCTCTTGCTCCTCAAGACTCTATAGAGAGTAACGCAATTTTAAAAGTGCACTGCTTTGTGGAAAACTGTGCTGTCCTTCATGCAGTGGTGTGTTTTGATTAAAATGCACAGAGATGTTAAGATAACACGAGTATGTGTTCTTTCCTTTTAAAGCTGTCAAGCGTTCAACGAGCCTTTTGGAGGTGTGTATTTTGGCTGACCTGAATGCTGGCTGTGTATTTCTCCAAAGTGTTCTTCATGTCTCGGAGCTCCTGTCTCTGTTTGTGCACACTCTCCTCAAGCTGCTGTTTCCTTTGCTGCCAGCCCTGCAGCTGCGCCACCTTCTCCTTTAATGCGCTCTCCATTTTGTCCAGCTACACACACACACACACACATAAATTCATCAGGATGTGGTAAAAAAAAAAAAAAAAAAAAAGTGGTTTAAAATGTGCAACAGGCAGCATCGGGTTCATGATCTCACCTGCTCCTGTGTGACTTCAGTGCCGATAGAAGAGCCCATTCTACCTTTCATTACACGTCCTCCTCCTCCAGTCATTGTGCCTGAGGGCGGGTGCGCAAATTGTCACGAGACAGAATCAAATAGTGTGCTTTTTTTTTTTTTTATCCATCCATTTATTTATTTTTACCAGCCTGCTCGATGATCTGTCCCTGCAGAGTGACCACTCTCCAGCGCTTGTCTTTTTGGAAGGCCACTCTAGTTGCCTGCTCCAGGTCTTTAGCCACCAGCGTGTCCCTCAGGGCAAAGTAGAAGGCAGGACGGACGGAGTCATCCTTTACTTTGACCATATCAAACAAACGGGGAATGTTCTCTGGTGTGGAGATGGCTTTCATGTTTTTCTCCCAGACCTTCATCTAGGAGAATAATTGGTTTACTCAAATTAGCACCAATCAGTATTTATACTTTACATCAAGAGTTTATGTTAAGAGAAAGGCTGTGTTTGAGAACATGAGTATTGTGGGAAAGTCCTTTTGCCGATACTTGTTATATTTACCCTGCTAAAAGGTCAGTTAAACAAAGCAGACTGATGCCAGTTCCGAGTATGATTAAGCAATTTGGTTTAAATCCATGAGCGGACAAAGCAGTAGCTCAAACACCTGGAACGTGGATTTCATGTCCAGGCTAGCATTTGTTTTTATTCACAGCTTCCTGACTAAGTAGGTGTAACAGCCAGAGAAAGAAAATAAACCAAATCCTGCTTCCTATTTACTTCTGCAAA
Source organism: Chrysichthys thysi (assembly GCA_030068315.1). NCBI lineage: Eukaryota > Metazoa > Chordata > Actinopteri > Siluriformes > Claroteidae > Chrysichthys > Chrysichthys thysi. The sequence goes on from JAQLOM010000018.1 coordinate 4,889,862, forward strand.
ACTAATATGGTACGTGTATTTACATGTAATGAACTTCACGGTGGTGTGGTGCCGTGATACTCCAATTATAGCTCTTGCTTTCGAATTCCACCACCAGCTGCATGACACACAAGTACTCTCATACAAAAAGTAACGGTACCTTGTCTAGACCAATGAAGGTCGCCACGCCGATATTCTGGGCCTTAAGGAAGGTGACACATTTCTGAGCTGTGTCAATGGTGTCCACCACAATGTTATCGAGTGCGCCACAGCTCGACGAAATAGCAATGTCGTACTTCTCATCAATGGCTCCCAGATCACCCTAGAGTGAAACAGCATGAAAAGTCCTTAAGTATGCTTAAAAGCCAACACTTGAAATTCTCAAATGTTGTCATATTATGTATCTCACCAGACGTCCGAGGATCCCAGGGATCTTGCCAGTGTTTTTCTGCTGCATCAGGGCATCCAGCACTTTGCCTCGGCTGCGGGTGGAGGACAGAGATGACTTGGCCTCTTCAACCTTCTGCCTCATGTCCCTGACTGCAGCCTGGGCCTGTCCATCCTTCTCAGAAATCTTCTTTAGCTCTTCCTCATCCTACACACACACACACACACACACACACACACACACACACACACACACACACACACACAAATGGATTACACACCAAGAAGCCTTTATGTGACAACTACAAATTTTCCCGTAAGCAAGTTTTGCTGATCATATTGTCCTAGTCAAACATCAGAAATTAGCCTTTCTATGCCTTCAATCCTTTCTGGAACACAAACATAGCTCCATGAACTGGGCACCCCATAGAACGATGAATAAAAATGTGAATAAAAGTATTTGGTTTCATTTGTGCAGGCAAAACGAAATTTTGTCATGTCATTAAAACATTTAACTGTTAATTTCTCTACAACTTTTGAGCACATTTTTTAGGTTGCATGCACAAGCCAATGATGCACAAACACACAGAAATATTTGCATTCACCTTTTCATTTCATTTTGGGTGCCAACTTCACAAATGTAGAAAAAATATAAATAATAATAAAAAAAAAAAAATAATAATAAAAAAAAAAATAGATCATTCCCCCCTTTGTGCACACACCTTTTTAAGCTCCTGCTCACACTTTGGCACTTTGACCTTCAGCTCTTTGATGGCAGCTCTTCGGTCTCGGAGTGTATCAGCCGTTGACTGTAGGGCCTCTTTAGCTTGGTTGAGCTGTGAGACGGCCGTGTTGTGCTGACTCAGATAGATGTCCAGCTCTGACTGAGCTACGTCCATTTGCGAACGGGTCTCGTTCACAGCTTTACTTAGCTCCAGAAGCGCCTTCTCTTTTTGCTAAATAGAAGAGGTGAAGTTTTATTTAAAAAGAGAGTAGGTGTGCATCCACATAATGCATTTTAAAGGTAATCTCTTTCTCCCTCACTTGTGTATGTGTATATACACACACACACACACACACCCTTCCCAACTGCACAATTATGCACAAGACTAACATTCTCCAAAACTTGCAGCTTAAGTTACACATCAGTTAATGTGATAGAAGTGTAGCAAACCTCTTTTTCCTGCTGTAGGCCACTGGTCTCCTCCTTCAGACGCTCCATCACCTGGGCCAGAACTGCTTCCTCCTTAACCTTCTCCTTCTCCAGTAATTCTTTTTGGGCAGATGCCTCCGTGATGATCTTTTCACTGCTGGCAGGAATGTTTTTCACTTCCTCCAACTGAGAGACAGAGAGAGAGAGAGAGAGAGAGAGAGAGAGAGAGAGAGAGAGAGAGAACGAGCATATCATGAAAACTGATTATGCGTCAACATGGATCGACAGCCAGCCATTTTTCGAAGAGTGTGTAGTAAGGCATCATTTTTGCTCATCTGTTTACACAACAGAATTAAGTATGTATTCACAGCTTCCCTGCAATATCTACAGAAATGTGGGAGACATTAAATCAGGGGGAAGGGGAAGAAAAAACAATCCTCCAAACGGTTACAGAGCACAGCCTTACAGAGGGAAACTCGGCCTGCAATTGTTACATAAAGTCATACTTCACAGGCGTCTCACAGAACACGGCACCCTAGGGAGCCAAACTGCCCTGCCTCCATGACCCCCGAAAATCTCACTCCTATTTATGACCAACGGATTGTTTTGGTTTTTCAAAAACCCACGCAGGAGGGGAGGGATCGAGAAAGATAATGCAAAACAGTAGTAAAACTGTCATTTCTTTTCAAACTTATTAGAACATGCAATGGTTTTGGGTTTGTCCACAAAATCACAAGGCATAAATCAAACAACACAGACCGACAAGGATCACGTTAAAATACAATTTTATCCTCCAACCTAGAAGACTAATCTTAGGAGAAACAATCCCACTGCAAATGGTCAGACATCTCGGCCATTATCTACACTGTTAATAGTGTAGGAAAAGTTGCTACCGGGCTTAAATTTACATTCTAATGTCTTGCACTAAATGGAAAGAAAACAGCCAGAACACGAACAAAAGAGCAATTTTAAAACCCAGAAAGTTGGTTGCAATTTGTTTTTTGTTGCTTGTTTTAATCTCCTGCGAAGTTGCACTCTCACGGTGTCAGTGTTTCAGCCAATTACAAACAGCAATACCCTCTGGTGCCTCCGCCTCTTCCACTTCACAGTTCTGACTTAAGTGCAAAAAAATTTACGATTTGTCAATGTTTCTAGAACAAATACAACCCCTGGCAAAAATGATGGCATCACCACACTTGGAGGATGTTCACAGGGTTTTTTTTTTGTTTTTTTTTTTGGTAGCAAATAAACTAAATCCCAGATATGACAAGAAATGAATTTTGATTAATAGCTGAACATTCTGGCTTTCTGAACCCTACCTCAAACAAACAATCAAAAAAACTTCGTGTTTTTTTTTTTTTAAATTGTTATTTTAATTAATGGCATACACTTTTCCAGATCAAATAGAGGAACAAATTAAGGAATCAATATGAATGAGGAAAAATTAATGAATTCGTCATCAAGCTGGTTCCAACTTTTATTCGAACAACATTTGATGGATCAGCTTTGCAAGATGGAGCCTTGTCATGGATCAATCTATTTTTTTTTTTTTTTATATTTACACCGTATATTTTTACTGTTCGCTGGCCGTGTCACTAAGTTAAAAAGGCTTTTCTTCAGGAAAGGCATAACACACTTTACTTTGTTGCAAGATGCAAAATCATCCTGAAAAATGACCATCACCGAACCCATTTACCCTTTCACGGAATGAGAAAAGTGTCCAGAATTTCAATGTACACCTGTGCGTAAACTATTGAGGTAATGACTGCTAGCTCCCCTGGTTCTTTATTTGATATGCAACCCCAGATCACAAATGAGTGGGGAAATTTGATCGTTTTCTTCAGGCAGTCATCTGTATATGTTTCATTAGAATGGCACCAGACAAAAGTTCTCCTTGGCCAATGCTAATTCGTGAATAATCACTGAATATCATCCACACTCCACGACTGTAGCTCACTGTGCTCCCTCTGTGCCCACTGTCACCACATTTTCTTCGGTTTAGTTCTTAGTGCTGGTTTTCATTTGGCTTTTCTATATGCAAATCCCACTTCATTCAACCAACTTCTTGCCATTCTAACAAACATTAACTCCTCTTTCTGCACATTTGTCTTGGTGTACATTTTCCATTTAAGGCATACACTGCTTTGAGTTTTCTTCATCTTAACACTTTGATGTCTTCCTTGGTTTATTTGTACATTTTTCTTTTATAACCTTCCCACTTTCCTTTACGTCACTTGTACCAAACTGTAGACACAGCTGACCGGGAATTACCAACATCTTTTGCTACACTCCATGCTGGATTTCCTTCTTTCAGGAGTTTTGTAATCTTTCCCATTGTTTCAATTGACAACACAGCACTCTTGTTGGGGCCATGTTTTCTTTCAATTAGCCAAGTGCAGCAGTTTGTTAAAATCTGTAATCACCCAATTACCTGCCTACTAATCTGCATTTGGAGATTTGTGCTGGTATTCGTTTCAGAAATGCAAATTACAAGGTAACTCCATTTTTTCTTCTAAAGAAAAAAGAAAAGCTGTTTCAAATTGCTTTATGCCATATCTGCGATTTGTTTATATGCCCCAAAGTATAAAAGCTGGGTAAACATCTTCCAAGTGAGGTGGTGCCATAATCTTTGCCAGGGGTTACAATAACGCACTACAGTGCCGTGTGTTTTCCAGTATGGCCGCACTACATGTACAAAACAACACACTAAAAGTGAGACAAAGCTGCAGTTGGTCGACATTTTCAACCCAGGCAATTTTACCTGTGATGTTTACACCCTCACATCATCTTTTGACAACTGTTTGAACGAACGAATGAACGAACGAATGAAAGAAAGAGGTGCACACAGACTAACCAGGTCATTAAATCGTGCCCAGGTTCTCATAGCTGAAGCTGATGAATCATTTGCTCATTTTGTTGTTTCATGAACCTGCCTCTGATTCACTCAAGCTACTTGAATATGCGCTTCGGTGAATAAAGGGTCACTGTGCTGACGTCTAATCTATAAGTGTTATCTTTGTTCAGAAATATCATTGCTTTTATACTGTATAGCAATTTAAAGCAATTTACATTCATACAATCCTCTTAACGTTCAGATTAGAGCCAAGGCACATTAGGAACACACACAGCAGGCTGTGTCTTATCTCCTGAAATCATGTGTCATATTTTTACTTTTTATAAAATACTTAATGTTCGTATGTGTTTCATGAGCAATCACCACTCGACCATTACACACACCTTTTCCTTGTCCTTCTGCAGCTGTTTGTGGAGTTTTTTGGTCTTGTTCTTGGTGTGCTTGAGCTTCTCACGCACCTCCACATCCTGGAGGTCCAACTGGGTGAATTTCTCCTTCTGGCTCTCAATGAACTTGGTCAGCTTGCCCACTTTCCTGGAGAGACAACACAATCCTTGACTAAGCTGAGAAACTTGAGCTCTGAATATACCCATGTTACCATTTACTCAAGTGAAAGCTGAGGGTTGGGGGTAACAAAATGAGTGTACAGAGACATGCAGCTCAACTCACAATTTTTAGCTGTGGGAAAACAAAAGAAACAATACATAGGACCAACACCAGGAGCTAACCGATACACCAACTAAATATTGCAGCGATTGCACAAGACCCCATCATGCATCTCAAACGCATTGGGGGGTGGGGTGGGGGGAGTCCAAATGAATGAACCAGAGGTCAAATGAATCGGGTCCTTTGCAATCTTACTTCTCCACATTCTTCAGGGCTTCATTTTTCCCCTTCATTTCCTCTGCGAGCTGGTTGCTTTTTTCAGTCAGTCCCTTGGTGTCCTCCTGGATCTCTTGTTTTTCTGCTTCCTTTTCGGCCACACGCTGCTGCAAATCATGTCTAATTCACGAAAAAGGAAAAACAAAGAAAAATAAACAAGGAAATATGTACACAAAATGTTAAAAAACAAGAAGAAAAAAAATGTCAACCCCAATAGTAGACATTCATGACCTTGTAGGCCAACGGATGCCATTATTCACGATCAGATATGATCTATTACCAAGATCATATGATATATTCCGAGTGATGGACATAATAGAAATAAAATATTTTAAAAGTCTTAAATGGGTACTAAAATACTTTAAAGCCATGGGAAAGAGTGGCCAAGAAGGTCAGAAGAGAGAGTTTGTAAAGAGCAACTCGAGTGGCCTTTTCTTTTTTTTTTGAGGTCACGCTGTGTTCAAACAACATCTGGGTCACCAGTTGCTGCACGCCTGTACTATTTAAAGAAAATGTGTAAATAAATAAGTAGTAACCCACCCACCCACCCCCCAAAAAAACCAACAGAAAAATATCTTAAACTGTCATTTGAATTCAGAAATGATCAAAATGAGAGAATATAGTTTAGCATCATAGTTTGCAACTACGGACAACTTCACTCGAGTTGGTCACCTTTAGCCTGAAAATAATTAAATGTTCATTATTCATTAAAATGTCCTGCCACCCAAACGTTTCCTACATTATAATCGTCCAAAATAACCGATTGTAGAAGCCATCATCTTAGCCCTCATAATTACAAATATTTCTAATAAATGTTCATTTTCAACACAGGATGCTAAATGCTATTATGTATTATTTAGTGTTCTTAATAAACTTTTATATAACCCCTAACAAACATTAGACATACTGCAATTTCCAGTTTCTGCCCCAATATGCGGGCAGTTTCACAGCAGAAGTGTAATCTCTGTGAACAAGGTCATAAACTCCAAGGGATTAGGGCATGTGCCGTCAGACTTGCTGATGGATTTCAGTTTGGAACTCGTTCAGCAGACGGACGCAGCAAATGAACATTCAAAATTTAGGGCTCGGGAATAATTTACCAAAAAACCTAGAGCAAAATTTAAATTGTGCTTCCCATTCCCCCCCTCCTTATAACTGTCCATCAGAGCTGAAATTATTGAGCATGCATGTGGACCTTACATGTAGAATTGGCAGAGCTGGCTCCTCTTCTTAAACATGTCGTTCTCGAGGGTGAGAAATTCCACTGCTTTGTTCTTTTCACCCTCCAGGGCGTTCTTCTCCTTCTCCACCAACTTCACACGATTCAGCTGAAAATGCAGACACACATGTGACTTAGACAGACCCTTGATATTTACTCAGACCATAATAGAGTTGCTCAGAATGACTAAATGGTTGGCTAGCCATCTAAACATTTGATCAGGGAGGTTTGACTGATGGGTTTTAAACCTAGAGTTTTTAAATCAAGAAGCTTCCTACTTATTACGATCTTTATCATCATCAGCTGGGGTCACAGCACCTTTTCTGCAATTATGGTCCATCTGCTACCCCTTTAGTCTAAGGCCACAAAAGGCAATCAATCAATTTCAAAATGCAAATAACTCCAGATCCAGACCAAAGCATATAGAAATGCCACACAAACACATTCATGCACAGTGACAGAATGCCTGCCATAATTCAACTGCATTTTTATTTATTTACTTACTTACTTACTTACTTACGTGTGTGTGTGTGTGTGTGTGTAAAAAATCTAAAGGGCAAAACGGTGGTTTATTTTCAGCCAACCTTGCTGGATATTGTGGACATTTATTACTGCAATATATTAAAACTTATAAAAATATTTTAGCTGGTTTTCTGTTATATTCAACAATATTTATCTCATGAACTCAAATTAAATTACTAAATTACCAAAAATGTACCCCGAACAATTTCAAGGGAATAACTTTAGCAAATATCACTTTTCCAAAAATCAGGCCATCTTCCACATACAACTACATATATACACACACATATAGTGTATATGATGCATGTAATAAATAAATAAATTATATA
>JAQLOM010000018.1:4972238-4985504 GCA_030068315.1 Chrysichthys thysi
CTCTCTCTCTCTCTCTCTCTCTCTCTCTCTCTCTCTCTCCCTCTCTCTCTCTCTCTCTCTCTCTCTCTCTCTCTCTCAGCTGCGTTTTATAGCACCTGAAACCAGAGGCTGGCTAACAGAGCCGAGCCTGTTCAGCGATCCTGCACGTGAACGAGGGAGAGAGGAGAGACAGATGAGCAGGGTGAGCAAGGGGTTGGATTTCTGTTGGCTCCAGTTTGTAAAGTCTTTGCCTCTTGTGTGTAGCATTTGAGGTTTGCAGCTACACACTGTGCTCATACAAATACAGCTCTAATGTATATCCACATCCATATCCATAGCGTTTGCTCACACACTAAAAGCTTTTCTGAGTGTGGCTTACACATGGGCGTGTGTGTTTTTATGAGAGTGAGGGCGGAACTCTTACCGTTATGTGATGAACTTACCGTTCATCACTATCGCTCACTTCCTGTTCACCTCAAGTCTCTTGAGACACGATACACGCTGTATGCCGCCTGTAGCCCTGCACTTGAAATATCTGAATTAAATTTTATTTTATTATTATTTTTCTTTCGATTTTGTGCAAGGAATTCACATCGTAAGTCGTCCTGTGGTGGACTTGCTGGTTGCGTAACATTAGCTGTGTTTGCATTCAGCCTAGCGAGCTGACATCCCAGAACAAAAATAAATAAATAGATAGATAAGGAATGAAACATGAGCGGGTATGCTGTTATAGGAAAATAATCAACAGTGTGAAGCGAGTTAAATGCCTCAAATCCCCGAACAAGTGTTTTTGTTTTGTTTTGTTTTTTTCTCTTATGCCGCCGCAATTTGGAAACAATTCCGATTCCAAGAATTATTCGCAATTATTACACGGTGCCTAAGTGGTTAGCACTGTTGCCTCACAGCAAGAAGGTCCTGGGTTCGATCCTGGGGTCGACACGGGTGCCGTTCTGTATGGACGTTGCATGTTCTCCCCCTGTCCACGTGGGTTTCCTCTGGGTACTCCGGTTTCCTCCCACAGTCCAAAGACATCCAGAGAGGGGATTAGACTGATTAGCGACTCTAAATTGGCCGTAGGTGTGAATGTGAGTGTGAATGGTTGTCTGTCTCTGTGTGTCACCCTGCGCTGGATTGGCGACCTGCCCAGGGCGTAACCCCACCACTCACCCGAAGTCAGCTGGGATTGGCTCCAGCTTCCCCCTGCGACCCTGAACAGGATTAAGCGGAAGAAGACGAATAACAGCGCGTCATACTTTTTTATCCATTTACAGCTAGATTTCATGTTATGGAATGTCATCGACGCAAGTTAGTTCCTGTTGTCACTATTTTGTTTTTGTTTTTTTCCTTAAAGGTGAAAAACGCATTTTGACAAAGCAACCCGATCATGATCGAGCTTTTTTTCCATGTCAGATAACTTGCCTCTCGCTGTTACAATGCTCTAACACTGGAGACTCCTTCCATAAAATTATAATAAAAAAAATTTCTCCTCATATAAAACTACACGTTTAAACGATTACACGTCTTTTTCCATCCTCCTGTTTGAAGCATTTGCCATACAAGTCCCAGCGTAAGCTGTTACTATCCATCCATCCTTTATTTATACTGCTTATACATCAAGGGTCATAGGGAAGATGGAGCCAATCGCAGGTAACTTCAGGCGAGAGACGGGGTACACCCTGGGCAGGTCACCAGACTATCCCAGGGCTAACACACAGACGAACAACCATCTCCACTCGCATCCACACCTATGAGCTATTAAGACCAGTCAAGCTGTTATTATACAAAGAATCATTTATCAGAACAAATGGATTAATGCATACATGTGTTACGAGTTGCTTTATATATGAGAGAAACTGTTATAGGATACAAATCGACACTTTCTGACCTATCAGATTCGAGAATTCAGCACTACTGTGGAAGACTTAACAATTGGCATACACACGTACATCATGATGGTGTGTACTGTGGACAGGCAGAGTTAAATTTCCTTGGACGAGATACTGAATAATCAGGCTAATTGTCTGTTCAGTTCCAAAATGATCATGTTTGGGCGTCCAACATGGCGGCGACGAAACCCCAGGCCTGTGAGGAAACACCACTCCTGGTTTAAGTGCAAAAAGCCTTTAAAAAAAAAAAAATTATAATAATGATACTTCATCCAATTATTATTGTCTTGCTGATACTTAAAGGCACACTGGATACGAATTCTGCTTTTCCTTTGTTCATGAAGTGTGTTTTGTTGAGATCGACATCATTTAAGAGTCCGTGGAAGAGCAATCCTGTCAGGTAGCAAGCTTTCTATGGGATTGAGGTTCATTGATTTGATTTTGCAGGCTAGGTAAAGTCACAGAGAATTGGCGCCGCGCACCCTCCATCTGTCATCCCCAAACGCAGGAGTGTTGACGTTTGGTTCGGCTCGGACATGCTCATGAGCTCATGAGTCTGGCCGCCAACTGACCATCCAGCAGGACGCTAAGTTGTATTTATCCAGGTGCACAACCTGTCGACGTCCTTCAATAAGACATGGCGTGAACGTGGACTTGTGGACGTGGATTGTCTTATGTGACAGCCTGGAGGATTTCTACTCATTTTAGTTGTTGTTTTGAAGTTATCAATTGTATCACCCTGTATACCCTTGTGTACCTTTCTGTTTAAATCTATTTCTCCCTCATTTTCTCTCTCTCTCTCTCTTTCTGTGCACAGTGGTCACATGTTCTGGAGAAGCCGAACACGGGCAGCGTGTTCAGCCTTGCCTGGTCTGCCGATGGCACTCAGTTAGCCGGGGCGTGTGGGAACGGCCAGGTCATCTTCGCTCACATCGTGGAGCAGCGTTGGGAGTGGAAGAACTTTGAGATCACACTCACTAGGAGACGCGCCATGCAGGTACGCAGCTGTGCACATCCCCACATATGCGTGGTGAATTCTTCCATCTTTCACACAGCTTTCCGGGGATAGGATGAGCTCCGGAAGTAAGCACTTGGACACTGATCATAATCATGATGAAGCATGGATAAATGAATGTTATTCCAAATGCTATTCTTTTTGTCTTTAGTGTACATGATTTGGGAGATTTTGTGTCCCCAGCTAGAATAGTTCAGAAATGATCACGTTTATATTTCGGAGTAAACGCTACATGTCCAGGACCTTAGCCCAACACTAGCATTTCACCTCATGGATCTTTTGGAAGCGTACAGAGAAGGGGCTTGGGGTTCGTTCTTTTGTCAGCAGAAAGCATAGCGACTTGGATCCGATCCCAGGTTTTAGTGCTGGACCAGCACAGTTGGCGAGGTTCCCAGGTGTAAAACTTGGACACTCCTCATTGTAATACCCAAGTGTTATCAGATGGACATCCTCACTGGTGTATTTTAAAGCTTCAACTTGCGAGATGCTTTACCACATTATTCCGAGATAACGCGCGCACCAGGATCTGTCCCAGACATTTTCCTCAGCTCAACTCTGTCAGCTAAAAAAAGCATCCCTTATTCATGTTGCATCCTTTGTTTCCATTCATGTGTGCATCCACGTTAAAGCTGGGAACTTTGCAGTGAACTGGATAGCAGCACTCGGTAGCGCTAACTGACCCGTTCTGCAGCTCCCTGTGAAAAACAAACGCGCTGTCATTATTCCTGGCTTGGCTTTGATCGAGGCCTGCACAGTGTCAAAGCCCCAAACCCAGCAGCAGCATCCTTCAAAATCCTCCCAGCTGTTCCCAGCTCTCCCAGACCCGCTGAAAGCTGAAGGAGAGAGGCCTGCTCTTTGTTCCATTGTTTATATATGAAGCATTGTGAGTCAGATTAAATCCCAGCAGCGTAGCGTACCAAGAGCTCTCTCGGTCCGCGAGGAACACAGTTGGCCGCTTTATTTCCAGGTGTGGGTTTGGACGGTGCCCATCGTAAAATGATCTACGAGTCACATTGTGTTAGGATAACACGCTGTTAAAACGTGCTGTATTTCACGTCTGTGAAGCGGTCCATGTTGACACGAGTGCATCACGCGATTCGTGCAGATTTTTCAGGTGCACATTCATGCACTCCTGTTCTACCACATCCTAAAAATGTTTTATTGGATTAAGATCTAAGAACTCTGCCCTCATTGTCATGGATATGAAGATCCTGGAAGTAGCCATTAGTAAGTTGATGGGTAGATACTCAAACTGATTAGTGTTAACGGAAGTTAATATAAAGCGTGCCAAGAAAACATTCCCCACACCGTTACACAACCTCCACCAGCCTGAAAAGTTGCCGCGAGGCAGGTTGCGTCCATGAGTTCATGCTGTCAGTGACAAATTCTCAGCAGAAATCATGATCCATCAGAACATTTTTCTAGTCTTCAACTTTCCAGTTTTGGTAACCCTTCCCGCGCTCCCTGCAGCCTCAGGTTTCTGTTCTTGACTGACAGAAGTAACTATACGTTATGTACACAGACATATTCAAAAGTAAAAGGAAGCCATAATTTTTTAAAAATTTATTCCTCGAAACTTCTTCCTGGCTGCTGTGCCATAGTAGCCATGTTGATGGAGATCCCTCATAGAAGTACTCCGACTCACTTGGAGTCGCTCTGCAACTTCAGCGGCCTTGCAACCTGAGCGGGGTGCTGTTGATTCCTTTCCTTTGCGTTTGAATTGTACAATCACTCTGTTGACTGTGTCCAAGAGAAATCCCAAGGTTTTGTACAATCGTACCCTGGCTAAGTCCACCCTCAGACTGACCCGCAATACGCATTCTTTGAAAATCACACAGCTCCTTTTGCTTCTGGTGTTCGCCGCGCGGCTAGTCGCTCTAAACAATTAATATACAGTGATCCCTGTACCCACGAGCATAATTGGTTTGAAGACACAGCTCTTGGGTACAATTTCTCGTGGGTACAAACAATTTTTCCCATAAGGAATAATGGGAAAGGGATTCATTGGTTTTCCGGCCCCAGAATCCCCCCATACGAAACATTTATATGCACAATAATTCAGCTTTCAGTGACGATATCAGTAGTATTCATTGAGAATATCATATTTTTCACCATATTAGACACACTTTCATTTTTAAATGCATAAAAAACAGCGCCACAGAAGAGACCAAGTCCCGTAGGCTAGGCTGCTCAGCGTAGGCTGAGCGTAGTTTTACCTTTAGGAAGCATTTTATATAAAAAAAAAACCCCATTCATACATTTACAAGAGTGGATGTAAACATACGTATCATACGTACGGCAACACAAAACGGCTGTTAGAATGAGCCGGCTGAAGCAATCGAAAGAAATCGAAAGCACAAAAATAGTTCACGTGGTCTCAAAGAGATGCTAACAACACAAGATGCTGTGAGGGACTGACCCCGTGTTTCCCTTGTTCCCCATTGTTTATGCATATAGAGGTAACGAGGCGAGCGGGCTCGCAGTACCGCTCGTGGCTCCAAACATTGCTCATGGGTACAGCGAGATTTTATTAAATAAAAATGCTCATGACTCAAGTTACTCGTGGCCTCAGACGCTCGTGGGTACAGGGAACACTGTACTGTAATCTGAAATGAAAAATAATCATATATTAACAATTTTGAAGCACCGAGTGGTGTCCACATAGATAAAATGTAATGAGGGATGTCTATTTACTTTTGAACTGTCTGTGTAGCTTTAGAGAAACAGATTACCGAAACGTATAATAGTTGACGTTATGAAACTTTCTGTGAGGAGACGTGTATTTTTGGAAGGAGTCTCCATTGTCAGAGAAACCTCTGTAGTCAGCAGTAAAGCTCTTCCTTTCAGTTTTCCAACCTGGGAAAGTCTTCAGGAGATAAGACCTTGCGGGTTCGTTCTTCCTCGGTAAAGTAACAAGTTTTCTTTTTCTTTTTTTTTTCCACTAGAAGAGAGGAAAAAAAAGAGAGAGAGAGGCTGGTCCGGTGAGGGAGCAGTCGTTTATAGCTGCACTATAACCTGATGTGATAACGGGACGTTCTACAACATTAAATATAACCATGTAAACCGATAAGAAGCGCAGCCACCCAGTGGTTGATTATTTTTCTATAACGGCACACTGCGCGTGTGTTATCCCTTACGTAAAGACGTTCTTTCACGGCTGTCTCATCTGAAGACCATTAGCATTAGTGCTCGATTTGATCGCTCTATAGTTGTGTACTTTAAGCCTTTATTGACCGAATTGAGCAACTTCCCCTTAGACCGGCGTTTCATGTGAGACTCAGCGAAACTGCTTGTCTGTTTATTTTTCGAGTTCAGCTTGGAAAGTGTTGCTTTAAGCTCATTTAGCCGTCGTATTATTTAACTCTGCAGCTTCCTATGTATTGCTGTGTGAAAAGTTTATGGGGAATAATTTATACACCTTCTATAGAAGAAGCATAAGGTCATTTCCTGAGTGCATACGCTGCTAAAGTAAATGAATTGCCCTAAGCAGAGAGGTGCGAGGTGCAGTTGATTTGTAGTGTACTGCTGACATTTCATGGGCTTCAGTAAGAAAACGTGCTGTGTATGAATGTGTGTGTGGGGGGGTGGGGGTGGGGGGGGCACCATTATGCCGTAAGCCTCCAAGTGTAGGCACTGACAATGGCTAGCTTGTCCAGGAGCAACCACCACTGGAGTGTGTTTAAACTCACGCAAACCGCAAGATATTTTTTTGCGTCTCTTGTGTGGTTCGAGTTTTGCTCCCCCGTGCATGTGGACAAACACGCACACACACACACACATGTGTGTGCGCGCGCGCACACACACACAAAAATACACACCCTTGTTATAGATAGCCCTTGCTGAGTTAAGTTTGCAAAAACCAAACAACCCCATGTCTTCAGCTGTTTATTTTTTCCACCACTTTTTTCTTGTCTTTTTTCCCCCCATTTATCTTACGCACACAGCCCAGCAATGTCCCTTCCTTTCCCCCTCTCTTTTTCCTATTTATATGTATATTTTTGGGCTATTTTTATACCTACTTGCTATCTTGGTTCTTGGTTCACCACTTTGCGGCGTCTGTTCCTGGGTCTCAAGATGAACTAAGTTAATTGAAGTAAAGGAGCAGAAATAATCCTGACTCGGGAATTTACAAACGGCTGAAAATAATGTGGATAAATACGACGGTCACTGAAGATTTATGTATTCACGTACCGTTTGGTGTAACAAACGGGTGTGCGATGAATAACGGTAATAAGATTTATTTATACGGCGCCTTATTTAAAATGCAGCTCAAAATGTGGAGAAATCAAGAAACACAAGGTCAAAAAGAACAGCAAAGCAAAAAGGAACTAAATAAATAAAAATTCCAATTGCGTTCTGAATATAAATTTTCACAACTTGAAGATTGAAATAATAAACAGTACAAGGGAAAGAAATGTAATAGAGAAATATGTAATAAAAATGTTTTTTAGGTGAGGAACGTGCTGAATGACGCGGTGGACACCTTGGAGTTCAGGGATCGAGTTATCAAAGCGTCACTATCTCACGGTCACCTGGTTGTAGCCACCGCGCTGCAGTGTTTAGTCTACAGGTATTTCACCATTTACTGCCCTTTACTCTGTATTTTCACCCTCTATTCTTTATTTTTATTGCTCCCTTGCTTTTCTTTTCTTGATTACGCATACGTATCGTCCTGTGACTCACCCTTTTCGCGATGATCTCACGCAGCGCTGTGGTCTGAGGGCTATTGCTTTTATGATTTTTCACTCCTGACCTTTTCCCTCATGTCTGTTTTATTTAATCGCCGTCATATTATTTTAGTAGTCTGTATAATAATTATTTGAAAAACATTATTGTTCTAATAATAAGAACAGTGTCCTGAACTTTCTCTGACAGCACTAAAAACTGGAACACGCCACTCATATTTGACTTGAAGGAAGGCACGGTCAGCCTGATCCTCCAGGCCGAGAGGTAAGACGCCTCTGGGTGTTTTGTTACTCATTTGATTGTTATCTCTGAAGCCAGGAGTTCTGAGCTCGTTGCCAGTGGGACGTCAAGAGCATGTTGAGCGAGAATGTGACTACTAGCCAACTTTATTTATTTATTTACTAATACTACTACAAATGCTAACATGATTAAATAAGTAAGGAACAAAAGAAGGCATGGTGCACTGTTACAGGAAAATAATCAACACCAGGATGAAGACCCAAAGTGTTTTAGGTGTTTCATGCCACAGCAAAAGATGACAGTTCTTAAATTATGAGGAATTCTGTGAAACAGGATGATTTTCTTTTATTGGTTAGGTTATAGCGGTTTTAAACAGTCATTCTGTCATCAGCTTCCTGTTTCTCAGTCTTCTGATGTTAGTAAGACTAGAAAAAAAAGCTTGAATTACAAAAAGAGAAAGAGAGAGAGAGTTGTTAAGTCAAAATAATGAGATATCTTGACATAATGATTTGGTAAGTTAAAATAATGAACATGCCAAAATAATGAGTAGCTAAGTCCAAACAAGATAATATCTCGACATAATGAGTTAGTAAGTCAAAATGACGAGTCAGCAAATGGAAATATCAATATAATGCGTTGAGATGATATCTTGGGTAGTATCAAGATAACATCTCGAAATAACGGGTTCGTAAGTCCAAATAAAAAAATAATACGTTTGTAAGTCAAAATAGTGAGATAGTAAGTGGAAACAGTGAGTTAGGAAGTGAAAGAAAATGTTAGAAAATCAAAATTAAAAAAATCGTTAGTAAGTCAAAATAGTGAGCTGATGAGTCAAAAGAACGAGTTGCCTGGTCATAATAATGAGATAATATCTTGAAAATCAACATGGCAAAATACAAAGTTCAATGATGAGACCCTAAGTCACCAAGTTTTTTTTCACACCTTGATTTTCTGTGCTTTCATAGACATTGATGACTCCTTCCATAAATGTTCGATTATCATCTCCATAGAGAAACCTGTATTAACCATATTTGTACATATTTCTGTTAAATAACAAGACATTTTTAATCCTTTCATTATTAAAGTGCGAATACCGTTGGAGTCTTTATAATAGAATTATAGAAGCGCTAACATTAGAGGGAATTATAGAAATGATAAGTTATTAGGGCAAATTCATTAATGTGACTCTGTGATTTGAATGACAACCAGTGCAGCTGTGTGAGTTGCTGTTAGATAAAAATTAATCAACACCTTCTGACCAATCAGAATCACAAATTCATCAGCGCTGTGGTATAAAAATGCACTGACATTATTGGAGAAACATCTAAATATTTTAATATATCAGTTATATAATACTAAACCAGAAGAGCACTTGGTGAGAGCAGTCCTCCACCAAGGACAGTGTTCGACTTTTCTATGATATGCGGCTTTGCAACAGGAGCAATCGTATTTCTACATTGGCTGTGTTTTGTCACTAATGAGCTTTCCAGCCATTTCCTGGTTGTTAAAATGTATGGCATAGTTTTGAGCGCAGACGTCCACCAAGCCCAAATACTGTATCTCACAACATTAGAGAAAGCAAAATTACATTTGTTAAGCTGCCCCGTGATTCGGATCCACTCGGAAATGTAACAGGTTCTTCCTTGGGCTGTGCTACCTGCCACCAAGTTCCATGGAAATCAGGCTGGTAGATTTCGCACAATATTTCTTAAAGACAATCAAACAAACCACACGGAAAACGAAACCTCACTGGTCTATCTCGCATGGCTCTCCAAAAGTATTGGAACACCAACCCCAAGCACACCCGCCCCCCTTTTTTCCTTTCCTTTCCTTTTTTTTTTTTTTTTTTTTTTTAAGAAAAATCTGTAATTCCTAAATGGATAATGCAATATTTTCTTGTTAAACCCTTTGACTTATTTCTGAAAGTGTACACTTCAGTCACATCTTGGTGTATCCCCCCCTCCCCGAAATCCATTGTGCTGGTGTACAGAGACAAAATTCTGAAAACTGCATCGCTGTTTCAATACTTTTGGAGGGGGCGGTGTTACTCTTAACACTAGAATATAAAACACAAAACCGGTTGACGTGACACCAGTAACCGATGTAGCCAACACTATAAAAAAAAAAACTGGACAGAAATATTGTCCAGCTGATATCCCACTTTGCTCCACATGCCCCATTTTTTGCCCCTACCCTCCGTATCCAGGGCTCCTCTATCACACACCTGCCAAAGTAGTGTGCAGTGTTCGCCAACAGTGAAGCACACTTGAACCGAGACCTGCTCATGTGGAAAAGCGATCTCCATTAGTCATCGGCTATAATGGTTACACTTCTCCAAGGTTATTGTTCATCAGCTCAGTGAAATGAAGCTCTTGGATCGCTGCGAGCTTTTCTTCCCTCTCTTATGAAACCTAGTTTGGCGGGGAAGCAATTGCCGCTTTGGGTTCATTGTTCTCATCCATTTGGGGGGGAAAAAAACACTTCGCAACAGTCGTGAAGTTTTTAAAGCAATGGTACAAATTATAGGCTCTCTGCCCCTTTTGTTTGTTTAGTAAGTTGTTTTCTGAAAGGTTCAATTATGGCCGTGCTATATAGCGAACTCGTCCATCTTTTTCTCATCCTACCCTCGGGGCTTTTTTTTTTTTTTCCTGGATTTTTTTGCCTTGTCTTCCATGTAGGCATTTCCTATTGGTGGATGGAGGAGGCATCTACGTGTACTCATATGAAGGGCGTCTGGTCTGCCCTCCCAAGTTTCCAGGCTTGAGGACAGATATTCTGAATGCACAGACCGTCTCACTGAGCAACGATACGATCGCTGTGCGAGACAAGACCGATGAGAAAGGTGTGACATGCTTGACAGTGACATGCTTGATTGACATTTAATTTCACATCTTAGTAATGTCTTGTTCCAAAATATTGACACCCAGACAAGTTTACGCGCGTCACAGACGATTACTGAACAAACGTTCTTGTCTTATGATCAAGTGACAGAGATGCTTGTAATCATATATTACCCATGATCGTCGATCAAAAGAACAGGGAGCTGCTCAAAAAAAATTTTAAATAAATAAATAAATTTACTATGATGAGATTCAATAGCTTAATGAGTACCAGAGCAAATATGAAATTTCAGCTAGTTTAAATCAACTATTAAAATTTCACATCACCGTCACGTCCACGTTTGTTTTGTCCCTTTTGTAAAGTTTGCCCCTTATGCCCGTCTGGTTCCAGTCCCTCGAGTTATTGTGAGACACAAGTGGACGCAGTGGTATGGCAACTACACTCAGGTTGAGTTTTCGTTGGCCTCCTTTTGGAAAAATCTTCAGGACGTAGTCATTTGCTCGTTTTTAGCTAACTTCAAAAACCATCAGGCTTTTGGTCAGATGAGAATTTACAAAACAATGACTAAGCCCTTTTCCCTCATTCGCGCTCAGATTTACTCATTTCCAAGCAGAATTCTGGCCAAGTGCTACAAGTGGCACAACACTGAGCTTTTACTAACTGACCAGAAACAAGTGCATGATGGGGTTAAAGAAACAGAGACAGCTGAAACTAATGCACACACTCACGCACGCACACACACACACACACACGCACACACATAGACGAAGTACTAATACTCAAATGCTACAAACCTTAAGCCACAGGTCAAACTATGAATAATACTACTTAACATGATAGTAACAAAATAATCATAAAATAAACGCATTCAAGTAACAACCACAATTATGCAAGCAATATATTGTATTAATTACATAATATAACCATATTTATACAAGGTAAAATAAATGCTAAATACATAATATTGATATAAATATTAAAGTTAAAAGTAAGCGATCAAATAAATTATTGTTGTTTATTATTATTAATAATAATAACAACAGCAACCATAATAATCTTATTAAAAGTTTTATAAATAAGCCTAGTGTTATTATTCATATCATTGTTTCTGTAGCACAATTTATCAAAGAAATGCATAATAATAAAAGTAATGAAGCAATTAATACACTGTGTTTATATTAACATTATCTATATATTACATGTAGTTCAATATTATTATTATTATTATTATTATTATTATTATTATTATTATTATTAAGAAAAGAAATATGGCAATAAAATAAATGCATAACAATTGTACAGTAAATATTCTGTGTATATTACTAATTTATTAATATTAGTAGAAGTAAAACCGTGTACATAATAAATGCATAATAATTTCTTGTATACTAAATATATTCTGTACGCATTATAATATTCCATATTAATGTTATTATGTTTCATATGAATAAGTATTGGTAATAAGATGATGATAAAATGAATGCATAGTAATAGCAGTAAATGTGCTAAATACACTGTATGTGTTCCTTGATATTCCTAAAGATAACGTGATGATAAATCATAATAATGTACAGTAATAACAATATTGATACAGTTATTTAAAAACAAGGGTACTTTTCTTTGTTGCTAAGGAGGTCGCTTAATCTGTTGGCACCCATGAGGTGGATGATTGACTTGTGCATTGTGGTTATAAAGTAGCTTTAAAAAAAGATTTGGACTGTGATTACCTTTTAAGATTAGAGCTTTAATGGTACACTTTAATGCGCTTTAGGGGTTCAGGAGACAGTAATATTGCTATTAGCATCCAGAAAAGGGCTTGATTAAGGTTTCATTAGTGTTACGTTCCTTTGAGAACCACTGGTGTGCATCAACAAGTATATTAATATACATAATTACACAGGTCGTCTGTTACTGAATTATTCACACACACACACACACACACACACTTTTTCCAAATAAATCATTAGCAATCTGTCCTGTAATGTGACATTTTTCCAAGTGAAACAGGCTCAGTGTTTTGGCTTGATAATAGCTGGCAGTGGGGCGGGTGTCAGAGATACAGAACATGACATTATTTTTTATCGTTATTATAACTACAATTATTTACCCCATCTATGGCTGAAGACGTTTTTAGGCAGAAAAAAGTCACCGCAATTCAATGGAAGATTATGTCATCTTCCATGTGAGTGATAATGATTTATTGTGCACAGTTTGACCGGGAACATGAGCTAACAAGGCAAAAAAAACAAAACAAAAAACAGTCATTACCTGAATGGAGCTTATGTTCTGCTTATGCTCTCTGTTCTTTTTTAGTCACCTATTTGTTTGATGCTCAGACAGGAAAGCCCATCGGTGATGGCAAGCCGTTAACCCACAAGGTAAATGACTCCTTTCTTTTAAACAGCACAGGATACATACCTTTACAATGAAACACTACTGAGAGGACCGATCTGTTTATTCAGCATCACTTCTGCCCCCATTAGATATTCAGTCCAACAGCGGGGATTAGGCTAATTGGCGACTCTATTTTGGTCATAGGTGCGAGTGTGAGTGTGAATGGTTGTCTGTCTCTGTGTGTTGCCCTGCGGTGGATTGGTGACCTGCCCAGGGCGTATCCTG
>JAQLOM010000018.1:4992506-5005006 GCA_030068315.1 Chrysichthys thysi
CACACACACACACACACACACACACACACACACACACACACACACACACACACACACACACACACACACACAGCCTTTCCTCACACAAACTCCAGCAGGTCACCTCTAGTAATCTCCAGTACAAGTGTGATGGATGTACATTTTTCTTCCTAATCTCCCATTACTGTTTTCCTGCCGGAGTTAGCTCATTATTCTCCGTCTTATTCTTCACACAGCACCCAGTAGATGTTCTGCTCTCTCCATTAGCAAGCGAAGTGAAACGAATTCTCGAATCTGGCTACCCGAGCACACAGACGGCTGTCAGAAGCCGTCTGAGGATGACAGAGCTTAACCCAGAGGAGCCCTCTCGCTCTGTGCCTCGCTCTCTCCTCAGGAATGTCGCATTTGATATGCACTGAGCGGCATCCCTGAACTAATTTTTGGATTATGCACCGGGCAGCGCGTTTGCCCGATGTGTGAAATCGCTCTGCGTGCTTTTCACACCCTCTCACCCCGTCGCCAGCGTATCGTACGCGCCACAGCTGCACGGGCACGTTTCACCACATACGTTTGCAAGCCAAAGCCCGGTTCCAAATTGTATCATGCCTAAAGACATGATAAATTCAACAAGCTGTCAGTGCTGAAATACGGGCCATGCCTCATCTTCATCTCGCAGCCATACTGTGAACATTCAGGTCAAGCACCTGTTAGGATACTAATGCTCCGTTTAAAGTGTAATAAATTAATATTATTTCCAAGGACACTGTCTTTTGTGATCTGTCACTGTTGGAAAGCAGGTAGAAAGTTAGATTTTGAAGCAGCCAATTTCTCTCTCTGTCTCTCTCTCTCTCTCTCTCTCCAAATCAGAACAGACTTTATGGTAAACCTATAGTGAATGTTGTGCGAGACAACTTTGCAATTTATTTATTTTTAATCATATAACACCTGGTTATAGAAGTGTGTTAGTAGAATTGACACTGTTTGGTGTCACTCAAATGAGGATGTGTTCACTTGAGTCTTTTTCCTCTCAAGGTTTCCTCTTCTTGTCATCTCAGGAAGTTTCTTCTTGTCACCATCGCCACAGGCTTGTGTGTGTGTATATGTATGTGTGTGTGTGTGTGTGTGTGTGTGTGTGTGTGTCTGTGTGTGTGTGTGTGTATTTATGTATGTATGTATGTATGTGTATATATATATATATATATATATATATATATACACACACATAACTTGATGGAAATTGAAATTGAAATCTTCTGTGTATGCGTCTCTCAGATGGAGGTGACAGAAATTGCCCTTGACCAGTGCGGAGCCTCCAGTGACAGGAAGATCGCCTTGATCGACAAGAACAACGACCTTTATCTGACCTCTGTGCGCAGGCTGGGCAGAGAGCAGAGCATTCACAAGATCGGTGAGAAGACAGAGACATAACGTTGAGCTTTTCCCCTAGCTGCGAAGAGTTTACGACGATTTCGGATACATTTTATTGTTTTGTTTGTTTGTTTTTTTTAGTATTTGGGTCTCCAACACATAGTTAGGCTAAATCCTAAATGCCTTCCTATTTCCTAAACGCCTTCCTATTTCCTAAACATGCTCACTATATGGGGCATAACATGATCAAATGGAAGAACCTAACTGAACACGAACTGAAGCTTCTATCCGTCATGCTGCTGCCACATGAACGGCCGACATAATATCTTGAAATAATGAATCAAAGTCGAAAGAACAGCATAACAATTTTTCACAACTTTGACCGCTATACCATTCCCCAGCTATTCATTTATGTGTGCAATTTTTCTGTACAACATGTTCATGAAAAAAAAAAAAACAACAACAACAACACAACACCTGGGCCAGAGCCAGGAAATGATGTTCTTAACCCAGTAACTGCCAAATTTTTTTCAGAAAATTTTCATGCATTTCTATTAATTTACATCCAAATAGTAACAAAAACATCTACTTTCAAGAAATACGACTGTTAACTTTTCTGAAATTTCAATTTTTAGTCAAAGTCCCAAATGCGGATCATGGTACACATTTTTTTATGCCATTCAATATATGATCCCCAAATGGAGACCACGGAAGCTAATGGGTTAAGTGTGTTTTAGTGTTAATGCTTTTATGTGATTTTGTATTACGCTTAGTAAAACCTTTCAGTTGTTTTACACACGGCGTTTCATGTACATAGCAGTCGTCTATCAACATCCATAATGCAGTGAAAGACCATTATTATTATTAATGAGCCAAACTCTCTCTCTCTCTCTCTCTCTCTCTCTGTTTTTTTTTTTTCTTTTTTCTTTTTTGTTTCCCCCCGGCAGGCTCTATGGTTCACACCATGGCCTGGAATGACTCGGCCAACATCCTGTGTGGAATCCAAGACACCCAATTGACTGTGTGGTACTACCCCAGTGCTGTGTTTGTAGACAAGGACCTGCTACCCAACACACTCTTCACCAAGGATGCCAGGTGAGACGCACTCGCCCTCGCACACCAGTGCAGGTTTTCACACTTGGTCTAATCCTGTGAGTAAATACGACTTGTGTGCGATCGCTGCCTAATACTGAGACTCAAAAAGCACTGAGATGAATCAGCAAAATAGAAAAAAAAATAGTTTGGGAGGATTCTGGTTTTGGAGGAGGAGATTTCAGTCTGTGATTAAACAGTAAAGTAAGACATTATAGCCTGTGGTATTATAGGAAAAATAATCAGCGCTTGTGTTGCGTGATCCGTTACCAATTTAAGCACGTGGAGTGTTTTATTTTTCTTATACCATGGCATTTTGTTATACTGTTTAAGTTGTATATAGTTGCATTCGATGTGAACTTTTCAGTTTCTTGGTAACTTCGAGAGAGAGAGAGAGAGAGAGAGAGAGAGAGAGAGAGAGAGAGAGAGAGAGAGAAAGAGAAAGAGGGAAAAGAGAGAAACAACAGTTTGTCACTGCTGTGACATAAGCAATCACAGGAGCTAGCTTGTTTCACGAATGTTCAACAACGATACACGTGACTATAAACGGATAAACTATAACATGATCAGCGGAATCGTGGGCAAATTGCTTGATAAAATTGGACTAAAGCACTGATACGATCATGTTTGAAAAGAATCAATTTGGGGTGGTAACAGTAACACCGCTCTTTTAATACGAGGGAGAATCAAAAAGTAAAGGCAAAACACATTTCACAGCTTTAATAAAAGTAACTGTGGGGAAACTGAACATATCACTTTTCCACCTTGTCCCCATATAAGACGACGCGTTTGTTGTATCGTCCAACTAGCTTCTGTATTCCTTCAGAGAAGACGTTTTTCAGCTGCTCCCGAAGCCAGGTGAGCACCGCTTCCTTTACTGCATCATCACAGGTGAATCTGGGACCATGCAATCGATCGAAGGACTGAAGATGTGATAATGGTTCGGCACCAGATCCAGGCTGTAAGGAGGACGTGGGAGACGTCAGAACCCGAGCCGTTGCACTGTCCCTACCGTCCCTGCTGCTGTATGAGGACATGCATTGTCATGGTGCGGCAAGACTGTTTTGGCCAGCGTTCCTCTTCTTTTGCTGCGAATTGCAGGTTGAATTTTATTTCGCAGCAATGCACAGGAATTTACACTGTTCACTGTTTCTCCATGCGCTTGGAAATGCTCCAGAATAGGAACCTTCGTGTCATAAGAGAGCATTAAACATGACTTTCTTGGGGGAGGACTGTCTTTGGAATTTTTTTCTTCTCTGGAGAAGATGGAGGTCTCCACCCCATGCTTTGTGTTTTGCTTTCTGGGTCATCACGTCATTTAAAAATTGCGTTTTTTGATTCTCCCTCGTAGCACACCCTGAAGTGCTGCGTGCCGAGGCGTGCCATTACACTCACAACCCAAGTGCCAGCATGTGCTATTATCCTTCAATACTTGACCATGTTGTTGTTTTTCCTCCAGTGAGTTCAGCAGCGCTCCACATATCCTGAACTACGCGGGCACGCAGGTGACAGTGAGGCGAGCCAATGGCTCGTTGGTGTACAGCAGCGTCCCTCCCTACCCCGCCATGCTGCACGAGTACGCAGGCTCCGCCCGCTGGGAAGAGGCCCTCCATCTGTGCCGCTTCGCCAAGGTACACCTGTCTACCCAACTTGGGAGGAAAAGCTGGTTGCACTTTGGCCATTTCCTCTCATCATCTTCATTTCCTGATGATCTGATTAAGGGCTCACAATTTTAAACTCCTCTATAGATTTCAGGAGATTAGCGAGGCCTCGGAGAGTTATTCTGGCTGTACATTTGGTGCGGTTGTCCTGTTGAACCGTCCATCTTCTCCATGGCCAAAGAGATTAAATTCTCCTCTAATATATGTCGTGGTACATTGCTCCATTCATGTATCCCTCGATGATGTGTAATGCCTCAGTGCAGTTTCAAGAAACGTATCTGCATTTCATGATGTTCCCACTGTGCATATGGTGTTCTTAGGATCATACGCACAAGCCGTCTCCCTCCAGACACAACCAGGTGAATTATTGCCGGAGTTCTATTTTGGTTTCATCTGACCGGAGTATAGGAGTATATCGTTCCATAGGAGTTCTGATATCTTTTGCATCGCTGTGCTGCTGCTTTTTTTTTTTTTTTTTTTTTTTTTTTTTTTTTTTTTTTTTTTAAACCAGAGAAAATTTGCAGATTTGTGTAGTCTGTAGGAACAGGGCTGATTGCAGGGCAGTTCATTGTTTCTCTGTGAAACTGTTGGTCCTGCTGCGTTCTTTCTTTCTTTCCTTTGCCCTCCTTTCTTCAACCTTGAATGATTGATATAATTTATTTGCATCAGTATTTATTATAGCAGTTTTCAATACAATGAATATTGGAACTTCTTTCTTTATTTCTTTCTTTCCTTTTTTTCTTTCTTTCTTCCTTCCTTCCTTCCTTTTTTGAATAATGAGTGAGTAATGTAGTTTGATGATTCCTTCCTTCCTTCCGTCCTGTCATTTGCTCTCCTTCTTTCTTTCTTTCTTTCTTTCTTTCTTTCTTTCTTTCTCTCTCTCTCTCTCTCTCTCTCTCTCTCTCTCTCTCTCTCTCTCTCATTCTTTTGCCCGTCTTACTTTCTTCCTCTCAACGGTATTTTCTTTAACAGTTTATATTACAATATACGTAAAATACACACAGTGAATACTAGCACTTCTCTTTCCTTCTTTCTTTCTCACATATTATATAACAGTTTATAATACAAACAATGCATACTAGAAGTTGTTTTTTTCTTTCTTTTTTTCCCCACTCTGTTTTTAGGTAGGTCAGTATTATGTATAACATTTAATAATACAAGCACTGAATACTAGAACTTTTTTTCTTTCCCTTCTTTTTTCACTCTTTTTCTATCTCTGTCTCTCTCTCTCACTCACTCTTTTCTGACTTTTTGTCTTTTTTCTTTCTTTTCACTTGCATCAGTAGAGAATGGCCGTATCTCGAATGATGTAATTTGATGAAATCCTATCAGTATTTTCTACAGCAGTGTATTATACCAACAGAAGTGCACATGAGTGGAGCGTGCCTCCTGGGTCCTGTTTAAACCGCCATGTAACTTATTTTCTTCACTGACAGTTTGATAAAACACAGTAATGCTTTAGAGGGGAAAAAACGATAATGACAAGACGAAACATTATGGGCTGCAGCATGGAGATAGCCTGTCCATCATGCGGTGGGAAAGCGGAGCGCGCTCAGCTCGCGCTCTATATACAGTAGTGATTAAGAGAGTGATCTGACCCAGAGTGCGATACACAGACTGAGGGGAACTGTTTTAACATGGCCTGGGGCTAATGATTTCAAATTAATTGTTCCATTAGTAGAGCCTTAAATTGCTTGCACATTGTGAGCTGTAAAGGGAGACAAGCCGGACACTGGACACATGGCTGAGTTTTCCCAAGCCTGGGAAAGTCCCGTGTAATTTCGACCTTACACTGGGATTCTCACACACACATACGCAAGTCTGTGCATGCACAGTGAAATTGACTCGCTGTGCGCACGTGTGTGTGTGTGTGTGTGTGTGTGTATGTGTGTGTTTGACCTAGAGGAGTAGAAGTGTGGGAGTTACATTAAGAGTGTGTAAATGAGCTGCCTCATATTTGCACACATTATATCTGTGTGGTTTTTTTCAGACCCTTTGCTGAACATCTCTGGGAATTTAGCCCCATCTGAATTCATCATCTCTGTATTCCATGTTTTATGCCTTATAAAATGGCCAGTGGAAATAACCCCAGGTAATATATGTCCTGGATCCAGTGGGAGAAGGAGGTTTTGCACTTTTTCTTCAGCAGAAAGACGATCCAGGAAGTGGCTCATGATCTCCTGCCAAAACTAAAACAAAATATGTATTGGCTGAGTTTAAAACACACAATGCAATACAGAAGTTTAAAAGGGCATGTCGGAGAAAGCGGCGCTTCTGAAGGTCATGTGAGCTACGAATTTAAGTCCTCCTAATAAAGGGCAAAACAATCAGTTTTTATTAAAATGACGTGTCTAAAGTATGCAGAATTGTGAGTGCGACAGCCATGTGCTCGTCACTGATTTATAGAGACATCACTTATCCCGTGTAAGCCCATCATAATTATGACAAAATAACTGACCGGAAATCTTAGCCCATCTGAGGGGTACTTTCTTTAGAGCCACTGAAGCAATTCTTTGTTGAGAGAGGAGATGTCCCTACACCTGATCTGATACTTGTCCCATGAGGAAAAAGCTTCTCTCACATCCTGGTGCTTCCTATGGTTTGATTGACAACATTTTATACCAGCTTTTTATTGGCATAAAACAGACTGCTGTTGAACAGATCAGTGTGCATCATAGACTTGCCGTTCTGCCTGTGGGGTCTGAGCGAGTGATTTTTTTTTTTTCAGATGAAATTGGCATGAAGACAGCATTCAGCTGTGTCAGTGTCAAATTAAAAATGATCAATGGACCGTTGTTCTTTGAGCGAATAAAAACTGACCAGACTGGCTGGATCTTATCCTATTATGCTATTATACCTCTTATTTGGTTACCTTATGTATTTACTCCAGTTATTTATTCATCTTGTAAATGTAATTTTTTTTATGTCCTTCTTTCCTTGAGGACCTACATACATACTTAGTCCGTATTAACTTACTTGTTGACTTCCGTCTTTCCTTCCTCCCTCCCTTCCTTCCTTATTTTTACTCGTTATTTTTTATTCTTAGAAAGTGCTGAAGGAACAAGTTCATGTTTCTTTCCATGTGTCTCTCCCTCTACTTACTTATTAAATAACTAAATAAATTTGTTTTCTTCCTCTTTTCTACTAGCGCCCTCTTTTTCTCTTGTCCTGTGTAAACAGACATCTCAAAAGCAAGGGGACGCGATCATTTTTGAAAAGCTTATTTCTAGAAACCTCCTTCTAGCTGCTCTGCCATAGTAGTTAGGTAGATGGAGATGCTTCACAGATGTACTCCGACTCACTTGGAGTCGCTCTGCAACATCAGCGGCCTTATAACGGGGATTTTTTTTCAACAGTCCGCATGACAGTCTGAAGACCCCTGTCTTGAGTGGGATGCTGTGGATTCCTTTCCTTTGCTTTTGAATTGTACAATCACTCTGTTGACGAGAGGAATCCCAAGGTTGTGTGCAATCCTACGCTGGTTAAGTCCACCCTCAGACTGACCCACAATACAAACTCTTCTGGTGTTCATGGCATGGCTAGTTGCTATAAACACTTAATATACTGTAATCTGAAATGAAAACTAATAATATATTAACAAGTTTGAAGCACCAGGTGGTGTCCGCATAGATAAAACGTAATGGGGGCGTCTGTTTACTTTTGAGTTGTCTTTGTGTACTTTTTTCTTACTTGCTTGCTTATTGCCTTCCTTCCATTGTTCTTTCCTTCCTCCCTTGCTTCATTACTTATTTTTATACTTTTTTAATGTGCTGAAGGAATGATGATGTGGTTTCCCCCTGTGTCTCTCCACCTCTTCTTGCTTATTAAATAACTCATTCATTTTCTTTCCTATTTATACCTTTTTTGCTCGCTTCCGTGCTAGCTTCCTTGATTATTTGCGTCCTTCCTTCCTCCCTTGCTTAGCTATGTACTTGTTTACTTGCATGCTTACTTGCCTGCTGATTTACTTACTCGTTTGCTTCCTTCCGTCATTCCTTCCGTCCCTGCTTGAAGTGCTGATGGAATGATTTCATGCTTCTTGCTTGTTAAATAACTCCTACATCTTCTTTTGCTCTTCTACTAAGGATACCTTTTCACTTGTCCTATATATTTGGCTCTGTCTTACTCGCTTACTTACCTATTTACTTACTCGTTTGCGTCCCTTTTTACTAACCTATCAGTATGAAGAAGGCTAACGTATGCCTTTTCTGTGACAAGTAGCCAGCCGAGCACATCTTTTCTGCTCATGCATCCAAGTGAGGAAAGTGCTATCTATCCTCTTCCTCATGCATGAGTTCACAGATCCCCATGATTGGCTTGTATCCCTGTGATTGACAGGTTAGCGACGGTAATGGCGTCCTTCCCATTTAGACAGCATGGCCAGTTTTGCTCTGTAGGCCTCCCGGCCTTGGAAAGTGACCATTATACCTCTAAAGGATGCACGACCCTGCAGAGCACCAATCAATATCCTGATCACTTATCGATATTATAATAGCCATTAGTAGACGAGACTAGACGGCTCCTCCCTGTGCATTTGAAGAAAGTCGACACGCTGTAAGAGCAGGCTGCGTTGTGGAGCTTGAATTTAAATGATTCTCAAACAGCAGCTGGTTTCCCATATGCTTCAGGTGCCGAGGTGAGGAACACAGACACGTACGGACGTCTTTAACTCCACGTCTAACATGTAGAAATAATACTGATAGAGGGAGACGGAGAGTGCAGAGCAAAATGATGCCTGATCTGTCTTTCCCCCCCCCCCCCCGCTTCCTATCTCATATGCACTCTTTTTTATTATTTCCCCATGATTCTTGTCTTTATTTATTTATTTTTTCCTATCTAGGTTTCTCACTTCTGCCTGATCTTCTTTCTTTCTTTCTTTCTTTCTTGCTGATCTATGAATTCCCACAAAGCTCAGATAATAGGGCTGTGATAAATGTCAAATGACAAAGCTGGTTGTACTAAATCATATTTTAATTGGCCTGTACCAGTTCACTGGATTTGCACTGAATGCTCCACTAAGTCCTGCTCCTTAGGAGGAAAAAAAAAACCAAAACCCCGTACGCTGTATTTATTATTTTTGTTGTTGGCTGGCGTGTGTGCAGTTTTAATTGGGCGTCTGTACGAGCCTTGGGCAGATGGAGCGTCCACACCGGTTTGCCTGATGCTACAGTGGGTTTGTGAGGTAGTGCCAGCGTGGTTTGAATTTGTTTCTAATTAGTTCATGTGTCACCGTTTACCGTACGCAAGCACCCTCCACCCAGCAATTAATGCACCCAGCAGGCAGCTGTGCATTCGTTCGCTCGCTCCTCACCCTCTCCCAGCACTATGACCACATTTTAACCACAGACCCTGAAGGGAGTCCCAGAATGGCATTACACAACTGTTAGTTACTGTTAGTCACACAGTGTCTTCTGTTAATACACACTCTATACATGCTGTTGTTACACTTTTCATATAAAGTCTTCCCCCGACTGCCCAGATTGCCATTGGGAGATAACTAACAGCACCCGTAGATCTGTTCTAAACAGCCGCTCTTGGAACGAATATTACATGCACGTACTGTATGGTTTATTTTTTTATTGATTAATTTTACTAGTAGTGTGGAACGGTTACATGGATAGTTTTTTGTTTTTCTGTGCTAAGCTTTTGTGTGAAATAATAGAATGTGTAAAGTTATTTGCTATAACACACTGCTTGCTGCAAGAACAACAACAAAAAAAAGTCAAACATGGTGAATTTCCTATTATGAGATTATGATAAAAACAAATATGTATTTCTGAAACATATTTCGGGGATAGATTTTCTTGCGAATTCGAGCTCGAGTCAGGCTTGAATTTTTCCCCTGGCGTAGTTTTGGTTCTTTCTAAACATAACTGATTGAAATAAAGGCGGTTTTGGGCTGCAGTTTACAAAAGGAAAAAATGCCTAAAAATAGCCTTAATAATTTCTGTATTCTCATATTTAAGCCATGTTGATTTGATATTTTTGCTGTTTTTCACTTGCATACTTGCTTACTTATACACTTGTGTACTTTCATACTCACTTCATTTGCTTGTGTACGTAAATAACGCTTATGTACTTACTTGCTGATTTAATAACTTGCTTTCTTTTTTGATTACTTGCTTGGTCATTTGCCCGTGTACGTGTTCACTCGTTTACTCATTCACTTGCTAGCTTGCTTATTTACTTGCTTACATATTTGCCTGCAAATTTTACTTGCTTACTTTCCTATTGGCCTGCATGCTTTCTTGCTTATTTCAATTGTTTAAAAAAAACAAATTCCTGGTATGATAGTTTTGTTTTTTGAAAATGTAATAATATGGCCTTATTATTATTATTTTTAAATACTTTTATACGTCTTCTGTAACTTCTCAGGCCAGCGAAATGTCGTGCTACATCTTGTCTATTGCCAAAGTGTCTAAAGAGATGCGTTCAGCCTGTTGCTCGTGAGAGTCCGGTTGAGCAGGTGGAGTTTGAGGGGTGGTCAGTGGGGGCGTGATGAGGAACACAGCGATGTGGGGGTTCTGTATTTCTGGTAAACGCTGCAGTGGCGTGGCTCTTCCCGGAGAGGGAGTGCACAGGCGGGAGGAAGAGGAGGCGGAGGAGGAAGCTGGGTAAAAAGTTTGTCCAGTGTCAGAACAGTGGTCTGAGTTTTACTGGGCCATCAGCATGACACACACCACAGGGCAGTGACTTCACGCTGACTAATAGCTCCAGTCCTGGAGATCCTTAGTCCCTGAATTAAGTGCATTAAGCAGCTAATCCACGCCTTGGGATATGCCGGAGGACTGGCGCAGGGACGTTTTTCTTTTTTAAAACCGAGATAGCGGATGACTGCACAATGCCTTCTGTTCGCTTTTGTTTTTAGTTTGTTAATCGCGATGTTTGCGTACTCTGTCTGTCTCAGGGCCCTGCTCCTGCACTGATCTCTCCTTTCAGCACTGTCTGTCTGTTCTCCCTCTCTGCAGTTAATTAATCGATCTACCCCGCAGCACCACAGTAACGAGCCTCATACAGAGAAAGAGAAACAGGGCCTATTAACATCCCCGTCCCAGCAGAGACGCCAGTCTAATGACCTTCCTGTCCTTATTATCCCTCAGTCAGGTCATGATATCATCCGAGCATCAGCGCCATCTTAGAGCCTCATTACGTATTCCCTGAGCTAAACCGCACAAATTCGCCTCTTCTCTCACACGAAACACAGCCGTAACATAACACAGCTGGAGGACGCCGCACATCAGGTTTAGCGTCCTCGTACTGTGTGCTTCGTCCACTAGAGCGCTTTGGGGTGGGTGTTTTTTCTTTTTTCTGTTTTCTAGCTCTGCCATTTTGCAGCATCATTGCGCTGAAGTGTAATGCCGCCCGAACATGAGCTTTCATTACCGTTTTAAACACCACTTGATTTGGAACATTTATTTTCAGAGACATCCCTTGGCCTGCTAGGATATTTACATCCTGTAGAATATTCCCAATCTCGTGGTGGTGTAGCTATTTAAAATATGAAGACCTGAGCTAATAATTGCAAAAATCAAATGAACAAACTTTTACAAGATGCAGCTTTGTCTCAAAGGCAGCTTTTAAATATTGCATTGCTGTCTGTATGGCGGCCACATATGCAGCCACTGTCTGATTGCGCAATGATTTACGTAGGCTTGTGTCCATTTTCTTGAAATTCCCTATTTTCACGTGAGGAAACTTGGCTAGGAAAATGTTGCAGCTCTTTTTAGGTAGACTGATTGTTTTTAACCGGTGTGCATATGTTTTAACTGTGGAATCCGGTGGATTGAAACATTAGTCATACTTAAGTGCGTAGAGACGCTCATATTGCTGAACACGGACGAATTAAAATAATTCCGAAATGCTTCCTGTGAGAATTCACTCGGTTGATGATGAATCCCGCGAGGTCCGCGTTTTTTCCTGTTATTTTCTGCGAAACCCCAAATTAGCCCTGCTTTTGCTGCTCTTTTCCTAGGTGTAAAATCATTCAATTCCAGTGCGTTTCATGTGACCGCACCTCCTAAAGGAGACCTCCACCTTACATGCAAGTATAAATTTGACCTGCATGAACACTGATGCCATACCTACACCGAAGACTGTATGCAGAAGTACGAATTGGCCTTTACACAACGTGATCTTTGCGGGTAACTTTGTAATTAAAAACATTAAAAAGTGTGTTATTGACTGGAGGGCAAAAAACAAATGGCCAAAACCTGATTTTTTTGGCTGTTTTCCAGAATTCAACCACAGCAAAATCCAAATGGCTGTACTAACTTTAACTTTTATTAGTCTTCATTATACCATGCTCAGACAGACATCTCCATCTGTTAGTTGCGTGCACGCAGGGAGAACAGGGAGGGGGTGGCACGGTGGTTTAGTGGTTAGCACAGACGCCTCATAGCG
>JAQLOM010000018.1:5037765-5056547 GCA_030068315.1 Chrysichthys thysi
TTATTCGAATTGCAATTTGCAAACTACAAAAAAGTTAAAAATCCTTTTCCTGCATCATGTTCTAAGCGTATACATCAATAGTCAGACCTCATGGTTTAAGCAATGAACTGTACACGCGCCTTACCTGCTGAAGCTTACTTATCGAGTCTGTAATGGAGGTGAGCTCTGTGACAGACTCTGAGCTTGACTTCTGATCCAGAGTTTGCACATATTCACTGAGCGTGGACCGATGATAGTCCAGATCCTTAGCGATGTTCATCAAGCACTCAGTCTGAAGAGAGACAAGAGAGTGAGATCAGATCGTCTCTTTTATAAACTGTCCAGATGTTCACATTTATGTGTATTTGTTTTTGCTGGAGATGCAGGGACATTTGTTCTCAAAAGTTTCTGAGGAATCAAAAAGGGGGGGAAAAAACCCTGCAACTTGCACTGGAGTGGATTTAGGTTTAAATCCTACCATGAAGAAAAGAATGCTTTTAGTATGATGCATACTTGCGGTTTGACTCTTACCTCACTGAAGGGAGATGTTTTTTGGTCAGAGCACTTTACGTCCTGTAAGACAACCCACATGAGAGCACAAGTGCATTAGTCAAAGTTAAAGAACAACGTTAAAGAAGCACAACACGTGCACACAAATACTTGGTGATGCAGAAGAAGAAGAAGAAGAAGAAGAAGCAAACTTATAATCAGATCACTGATTATAAGTATGCATAGGAATATGTTTCTTCCTATCAGGCTGTCCTCAGGATTATTCCTACCTGAATGGGCTGACACACACTCGGTGTCTGTGTGTTTGGGTTCACCATCACTCCCAGGTCGGTGCAGTTAAATCCATAAAACAGTGTGTTGGATCCCATCTTCTCTGGCTGTGTCAGATTACACAAAATGACATTAGCAAGTAGCCTGGACTTGTTGTAACCTTAAAGCAAAGTACTTTTCCTTATTTATTTTCTACTTTGCCAACTTACAGGAAATATCCACCCTGAATGATTTGATTAGAATGAAAAATGATTTCAGCTTTAGAGTGAACTTGTGGTTCTTCAGCAGGGTCTGTCAGTGGAAGGATTTGTTTTGCAGTGAGATCCTGAGTTCATTTTGTTCTTGCTTCACTGACATCGGTCTAGGACATTGGTCTAGGTTCACTTTGGCTAACCGTAATTCAGTTTATTGTGAAACTAAAACTAAAATTGGTTGGAAAGTCTACAGTGAAATCAGAAATCAGTAATTTTTGCCAGTTTACACAATCAATCAATCCGTGACAAGAAAAACCTCAGGTTACTTTCCCCTGCTGATGAAAGTCACTACTGTACTTTATGTACTCGCAACCGCAAGTGTATGTCACGTGACGCACGTGCTGGGAATTAAACGGCAGGTGAAAACAATCTGAATGCCCGGCTGTGATTGGCTCATGGCTCTAATTGATTATCATATAGCGCGTGACACACGCACGCCTGCGTCCCAAACCATTCTGCTCTCTAAGGCAGCGACTGGGGTGGCGTCTCTGTGGTTTCAGTGGCACACTATTTAGTGTGTTAGTGCGCAATTTGGGACGTTCACTACAGCTTTATTAATTATCCCAAGCGTGAACTCGACACTAAATAAAAACATAAAAAAAACAACCACAGCAACACACAGCAAGTCTGGATAAGTATATCGGCTTGGTCTTCTCTGGAAGCAACAAATAAACCCTATGGTAGTTTATTAAAAGGCAAAACTTTTCATAAACTCTTCATGGGGAAAGTTTGTTTTCAACCTCAGCTGCTTTCCCCGAGTTTTTATACCCGGATGTCCACAGCCAATTTCTGTCAGCATGGCACTAAGGTTAGTAAGCTGCCATTTAAAATGAAATGCTTTGAAATGAGTCGGTAGGTGTCTGTAGAGGTTTGGAAATTAAACATGTTAGCCTAACCTGTATTTTTAAAAAAACGCTATTAACCAGGTAATGTACAAACATTCATACACAAACACACATGTATATATCTATCTCTATCTATCTCAACTCCATAGAGTAAGCCAGCTAGTCATCATTCTCCAAACTAACTGGTTGACTCATTTTCTTACCCGAAGCTCTTCTGACACTTTAGCATTAATAGCTACACCTTGGTTTCCTACTTGATCAAAATAACATCCCTATTTATGGTATGATGTTCTGACAGTAAGATACCTTTTAGTTTTATCCAGTCGTGTGATGTTCTCGATGGGCACTAAAATCTCTCTAATTCATCATCCTATAGTCTGACATTTTATGCATGAAGCGTACTATTATTTATTATTACACGTGCTTTTGCCTGTCTAAATTATAGGTATAGAATTAAAACTATGTAATGTTAACCAATTAAAAGAAGCGCGTGCGCCATGTTTGACGGATGCGCAATATAGATAGTGTCATTCTTGTTTCTTTTCTTTTTCTTTTTTTTCTTTTTAAACACATGCGCATTAAGTCATTTTGATGAGCGTGCTATATCAGAACACCTGTCTCCAAAACCCAGGTTTACAGGAATCCTTCACATAAACTCTTACTCTTTGGTATGGAGACGTTTATTTTATATAGCGTTCATGGGAGTAGTCTCCAGTGTCAGTACTGTGTGTAACAGTCCGAGGTAAAGATGAAACCTTTCTGAAGCCGCATTGGTCTGATCTTATTCAATTTACGAGAGAAACTCTGAGGCCAGTGAGGAAAGTGCTGTGTAGCTGTTAGAATGTAGGTGATTGCAGGATCCAAGTTGTTCCCAACCCTTAATAAATGTAACAATAAACGGATAAAGAATGATGTAAGAAGTTACATAATTAATAAATGAAGTCCCTAACAGCCTAAACAGGCTAGAATGTATAAAATGAAACTTTTTGGGATGTTCTTTGAATTGTCTCTTGTTTCCCTGTAACAGCACACCCTCTGTATTTTGTGCCTTATTTACTAAAGTGTTTGTTTATGATTATTACGCAACCGTGGGCTGTCTCTCAGCCTTAATAAAATTATGCCCAAAGATCACTTGCCGTGTATCCTAATTGTTTAAACACGATTCAGCATAACCTGCTTCATTTGCTCTGATAATTCAAGCCTGTTGATTGCTTTGTTACTTACTTTATCGAGCACGCGCTTGAGCGTGTCGAGCAGGTCCCTGGCGCGCGCGGTGCAGTGCGCGTGGTCGCTTTGGACGCCCTTGGTCGCGCGCACTGGGCCCGCCATGGCAGTGCGGCTCACGAGCGCAAGAAGCAGCACATAAATAGCAGCAGAGCCTGAATAAACCAAATACAGATGAATGATTAATGCCGAGATACAACCGAAACTTTGGTAAACAGATACCCAAGAGTGCTCGGGGATTCTCCAGATGACACGGGCACGTGCGAGTGTAAACAAGACTGACGCGCATCATGACATGTGTACAGCCTTATTATTATTATTATTATTATTATTATTATTATTATTATTATCAGCTTTAGAGTTTCGAGTTATGGGATAATTATAATACGGGACTAAATTAAACAAACAACAAAAAAAAATCCCAAAGGTCCAAAGCACCACCCCTAGTTTAGGTATTTGTGTTTGCAGCCTAGAGACGCAAAACCTTCTCAGAGTTTGCTCTGACTGAGTCTGTGTAGACTAACGGATTAGCACTGATACAGTCACAAACTACATTTTATTACATTCTACAGCGAGATCATATATCCTAACTTCAGTTTAAGAATAAATGAAAGAAAATAAAATGAAAGAAAATAAAAAAGAGAGAGAATGGAGAGGCAAAAAAATCCTGTCCATGCCTGGGACTCTGTTGATTGCAAGTGCGCGTGCACGTGTGAATGTAAACAATATGAGGAAATGTGCGCGCGAGTTATTTATCATTTATTAATAGTAGTAGTAATAATTAAAAATAATAATAACCATTGTATAATAATTATTGAACCTTGTATAAGCGTTGTATAAACGCTGATCTGAATATGTAGCATCTGTTTATAAATATATTTATAATAAATTCTACTCTAATCCAGTGCTTTTGTAAAGGCAGCTGTGCGTACAGAGGCTGCTGGATGCTGAGTGTAGCGGAAGCCAAGGCTTACTCACCGTTCATGATGTTCAGCAGTGTCGGGCTGGAGCAGGAGCAGTAGTGTGGAGCTGGAACACTTCGCTGTAGATTGATGAAGTGAAGTGTCCGCGGTGTTTTATAGGCATGCAGCCCTGGAGAGCAGTCGGGAGTTTCCCCTTCACAGGGTGCTGTTGGGGCGAAGAGGCCGCCACACACACGCGCCTGGCCAGGGCGTGAAACTGGGCAATTTAACCACGGTTTCGTTCATCCGAGCCACAGCCAGCGTAAGCGCTCATGTCAACATGATTGGGTCATAGTTGGTTTAGTCCTTTTTTTCCGTGTCAATAGTGATGACTTTAAGTCATGAGTTGTTTAGCATTGATTTGTCAGGGAGAAAACCGCGAAACACACAAAGTAGCTGCTTTGTAAGAAGGACCCAGACTGTGAAAAGCTACAAGTTTATTCACGTGTATTTACTGTTTCTTGCAATGCCACGTGTCTTTGACGTGTAAGAGCGCAGACAGGTACAGGCTGAGAGCCTAAACCATTAGTTTAAAATGTAGTAAACCATTCCCAATTGTAATTATGAAATCCTCATCAGAGAATTAAGGCTCACGTGTTAATCAACTGTCCTATATAAAATGACAGCATTAAAAAAAATTTTTTTTTTAATTAATTAATTAAATTAGATATTTTCATAAATACAAAGGTGGTGTTAATAGGCTAGGAATCTTTTCATGTAAGTTTTGTGTAATTAGAAAAATGGCTCCAGCAACAATTCTATACAAAAATGGTAAACGTCTGCTACACAGTGCCGGACTGTAACATGACTCAGTGCAGTAATAGTACTT
Source organism: Chrysichthys thysi (assembly GCA_030068315.1). Taxonomy (NCBI): domain Eukaryota; kingdom Metazoa; phylum Chordata; class Actinopteri; order Siluriformes; family Claroteidae; genus Chrysichthys; species Chrysichthys thysi. The sequence continues at coordinate 5,042,639 of JAQLOM010000018.1, forward strand.
TATTAACTATATATATATCATGCCATATTTTAAAAAAAGAAAAAAAAACCCCAACTTTTCCAGGTACTTTAAGCTTTTTTTTTGTCCTTACAACAACTATGAATATAACACTGACCTAAAGGTGAACATAAAATAAAACACAAACACCCAGCATTGACTATGATGTAACTAAATTGTTCCAGACAAGCCGTTTATATAAATGTTCATTTTAAGAATTTACTGGATTGCCTCTTGCAGAAGTGTATTTGTCAGGAACAAATCGGCACCATGATCAGTAATGAGGTGGCAAACTGTTGAACACAAGTCAAGTTGAATTTCTGTGAGTCGAATGGTGCTTGTTTTTGACTTTAGATAGTGATTTAAAACGACATCTGTTTCTGCCCTTACTTTAGCTGAAATGGGATTTGTTTATTTCAAGCGTAAAATAATCACATTTGGAATCGTATTAATCATCAGCGCAGTGTCTATGAGCAAATGATTTGCAATGGCTTTTAATGCTTTATTAATGCTTTTTAAGAAATGGATGAGTAATTTATAAAGGTCATCTAGAAATGTTTTGATATTGTTAGGGGTTTTTTTGGTGCTCCAGGCTTTTTTCCTCATAGTAGACTTATAATTTAATAGATAGTTTTATATAGTCAACGTAGTTTAATATAGTGCTTTAAGTAAGAAATAAAACAAGTCTAGGCATGTTCTATAACAAGTTTGTGTGATGAAGCTCAGTTTGTAGCTGAGTTACTTTTACCCCAAAATTACCATTACCAAACTTCAAATGACCAATTTACAAGAGCAGTTTGCTAACTAATGATTTATAATTTATTAATGAATGATGCGTCACACTTTTCATCATTTATGGTCATGCTGAACGTTGTAGAACAATGTGTGCCAGACAAGTTGGTTTCTGTTCTCATTTTCATTATAGCAGCCTCTTTATCCTTTCTCTTTTTTTTTTTCTTTTTTCTCTTGAGCTATAATATTATTATTATTTTTTTATTAGTGTTTTTTAGTATCATTGTAAATAATAATAATAATAATAATAATAATAATAAACAGTTAAAAGAAAGAATCAGGAGTTCAGTAATGTAATATGAAAATCGTATTCAGGGCTCCTCTGCACTTTTTTTTTTTTTTTTTTTTATATCCGAAAGCACCTTATTGATCAAACTGATCACCTGCAATAATGGATATTCACTGGATTACAAAAAAAGTTGTCTGCTACTTGGTATAATCAGTGTGTCCTATACTAAATCAAGTGAGCTAAATCCAAATCTGATTCTTCCTAGGATGTCAGGATCTTAAGTTATTTCTGCTTATAGACCTAATTAGCTGCATTCTCTCGATCCGCAGGTACTAAGTAGCCTAATCTCTGTCGGTCCACACTCGTAGCTTTTGCCTTCTAGTTTGATGACCTTGAAAATAAGTAGTTTTGTATTGAAACAGCACATAGGTTAAAATTACAAACACTCATTTAACACACATGCACACTTCAGAAGTGTTTAAGGCACTTGCTGTGGCGTTTGTGGCTGTCCATTGTAGAAACCGCTGTAGAAACCTGCAGTAGTCGCCCAACATATTGGGGATGCACCGGCCTTGATATCTTGTTTCCATAATAGAAATGTCCTGGTGGAACCGCTCCCCATGTTCATCACTGACATCACCCAAATTTGGTGGGAAAAAGTCGAGATGAGAATGCAAAAAATGAATTTTAAGTGACGTTCGGCAGTCAAGTTGATGGTATGCTGTTAGCATGTTCATGAGTTCAGTATAATTTTCTGCTCACTGGTTCCCCAGAAAGTTCTGTGCAAGTAGCACAAAAGAATCCCAAGCTGCAAGTTCAAGCGGGTTGAGTTTGACTCTGAATGTGGCATCGTGCATCAAATCACGGATTTCTGGACCAACAAAAATGCCTGCTCTCAGTTTGGCATCTGTTATAACAGATCCAAACTTGTTCTTCGGGTACTGAAAACCCTGACCATCACGATCCATTGCAATGACAAAGTTTCTCATCAATCCAAGTTTAATATGAAGTGGCAGAAGGTAAATTTTCTGTGGATCAGTGTTTCACGTTGTACTGTCCAAGTATGTGTTCAGGTCTGGGTGGCCAATCATTCACTTTGTAGTGGTTGCTGTCATCACGACTGTTCCACAGGCACAGAAAGCACATATATTTAGTGTATCCCAATTGCAGGCCAAGTAAGAGTGCCACCACCTTCAGGTTGCCACAAATGTACCACTTGTCTTCTGAATAGTTGATCAATTTCAAAATTACTTCCATGGATTCATACATCTTTCATTCCCATGGCATGAGCAAGAGGAACAAAAGGTTTCACGTTACCATTGTGCAGCAATACAGCTTTCAAACTGTCTTTGCCTGTGTCTATGAACAATCTCCACTGCTCTGGTACGTAGCTGCAACCTAACTCCATCAGACCATTCACGTCAGGACGGAAACAAATGTCGTTTTCCATCCTGTAATAACATGCAAACTTTGTGTAATGATCACGAAAGTGTGAAGTAGTCGTTCACTTTGGAAGCGAATTCCACGCCTGTAATCTGGAGGCTAACAGTTCAGACTACTCTTTTGACCAAGACAGGTCCCTTACTAGATCATCTAATTCTGTTTGACTTATGAATCTTCAAGTTCGGGTTCATAACATTCCTCAGCATCTCCATCTTCCTCCAGTTCTCCATCCGACATGTCACTGTCGGTAACAACAGATGTAGGACGGACTGGCACTGGATTGTCTGCATCATGTGGCTTTAGAGCAGATTCACAATCAGGATAGATGATTTTTGACTTGGTCTTCTTTGAAAACCCAGCAATTTTTCTCATACAGAAGTAGCAGTCCAAGTGATGGTTTTTTGGCTCATGCCAAACCATAGGCACAGTAAAAGGCATCCCCCCCCCCTTTCCTATTCAACCATTGTGTTAGGCCAGCGTAACATACCTCACAGCAGATATGAGGTGCCCAGCTTTTATCCTGATCTCCAACTTTACATCCAAAGTAACACTTAAAATCAAAGCTCACCCTCTTGGTTAGTTTCTTGTGTTGATCACAAGGGGCATATTTACCACAGATGTAGTAAAACTTGTCCGGGTGATTTAACACAGCAGCGCCTCAAACTCATCTTTACCTTAAAATAAACTCACTATGGCCTACCTGTGCTACCCAATTAGATGGTTTCACACTATAGACTAGCCCTTATTCAGTCTCGCCTTATATACCGCTTTCTGACGTCAGCCCACTGCTTTACCCACATATACCTACACATGCTCAGCTGATGCATAGTGGTAACTGATGCAATGCAACAGCAGTTGAAGCTACCACTATGCAAGTTGTATTTTCACATGCAAAAAATACATTACACAACCACTGACCAATGGAACAGATATAACTTGAAATCTGGACGTGATGGGCAAATTCCGATTATAGAGTTGTAATCAGCACAGTCTATCATATAAATCATGTTTTATTCCCAGTAGCAAAATCTTTGTAATCCAGTGTTTTTTTGCTTGTTGGTAATAAAGTTGTTAGAGAGTTTAAACTGGTTGGTGCAAAATCCTCAAACACGGCATAAGACGAGCTTTCTTCCACTAATTTCTTATTTTTTTAAGGCAAGTAAATTCAACCCAAAAGCTTTGCATCCCCATCCATCTCTTGTTCTTTGCGTGTTCTCTTGTTTTTTCCGCTGTACTTTCAAACAGGTTATGCAACAAAGGGAACTTTTGATTAGGTCACACACAGAGCTTATTTGATCCAGGTGGGGGCTGGATATGTGTGCTGAATAATTCTGAAAGTGACATTTCTTTTTTGGAAGTTGTGCAAGAGATTGGAGAGGGAAATAAGGCCATCAAATCATTTCATTGCAGAAGAATTCCAGGCTGTGAGGCTTCACATGACTGGGAATTTGGATAGAGTTCCAGGTAATGAATGCAGATTTTCTCCCATTGCCTAAGCATCGATTGTTCAGCTAATCACCGTTGTTAATTGAGCGCAGTAAGCTCGAACCCCCAGGACTACCAGAGAACTGCGGTGGGACTCAAGTGTGAAGCATCTCTAATGAATACGTTTCACCTAATGGGATGAAAACAAGGTACTTTTCTCACACATTTAGCTAAAGGCTGGACTCTTCCCTGCTACACAGGCAATATGATTCAAGGCAGACCATGTCATTTCAGGATGTTCGTGCTACTATCACTTTCACCACTGTAAAGACCCTGAGCTCATCGCTTATTCCTTATCTGCTGGTAAATGTTGACATTCAATCAGAGAGTAATGACAATTCACTCAAATGTCAGTTTCAGATATGGTTCATGGCTACATGTTTTGTGGTTATTGAAGTTCCTCAAACGGAGACATGACTCAGTTCTCCAAACCGCAATTTTACTCTCGGCTCTTTAACAACTGAAGAGTGCGCTATATGTGTGCCTAAGAGATAGTAGCCGTCTACTCGACTGCTAAGCTTTTCACACAGTGAGGTAAATCTCTCATTGCCGTTCATGGGATTCGAGATACCGAGAATCAAGAAGAGGGGAATTACTGTGCAGAATGGTGACAGGCTTTTAGCCCAAGATAGATCCAAAGAAGCACTTGAATGTGCTCGTGGAATTTCCAGTTTAGGACCTTCACTTGAATAGTTCTATTATTTAAAAAAAAAAAAAAAAATACATATTGATAACACAATATTTTTTCACCATATAAATACCATTGGTTTTATTTCTGTCTATGAGAAATGCACTACGTTGCACTTATACAAGCACTCCTCTTCCTCCTAATACAACTACTCCCATTACTCCTCCTCCTCGCCTACTATTTCTCCTTCTCCTCCCTTTACCTTACTCCTTCTCTTCTTCCTCCTACTATTGCTACTACAACTCCTCCTCTTACTGCTCCTTTGTCATTCTCATCATCTTACTCCTCCTGGTCTTCCTTTTTCTCCTCCTTCACCTACTACTTCTCCTCCTCCTAACCTTTTCCTCTTCCTGCTACTACTCCTGTGCCTATTACTCCTCCTGCTCCTCCTACAACTACTCTTACTCATTTCTTCTCTTACTATTACTCCTTATTTTTCTTCTTTAGTTCCTCCACCTCATTCTTCTTCATCTACTGCTAATATGAATTTACTTATGGCATTTATTATTATTATTATTAGTAGTAGTAGTAGTAGTAGTAATCTCTGCGGTACTTTTTTCATTATTAATAGCAATTTTTCATATGAGTAAATTCATCAGAAGATAGTTTTGATAAGTTTTTGATTAAAGATAGATAAACCAAAATATTCTCAGACCAGAGTTATTTAGTTTCATGTTTGCGTCTGGTTAAATTATGCTGCTGCGTTCAATTTAATTTCCAAGTTGAATATGTATTTATACACTATGTATATGCCACATGTGGACTACGGATATTCCTTAGAGACAGAAGCATGCAAATAGTTTCTTAACAGGTGGAAAAAATGGAATCCCTGCACAAAGAATTGGAATTAATATCACCAGCTATTTGCAATATTAATATTCTCAGACGAGACCACTGGTGTCAACAAGCTTCAGGCCGGAAGAAGTGAATTGAAGCAAAAATCAGCAGTGAAATTTTAAACCCTAAAAGCAACTCAAAACATCAGTACCTTGCAGAGCATGCAGACAGAGTACTGTTTAAGCAGTTTATCACTTCAGTACACTTTGTCAGCTCGTTAATATTTAGTAGACTAAAGCTGTGTGTTTTTTTTTTTATTAAACAGTAATCCAGAGATCGAGACTCTTTCTGCCCTCCAGAACCTGCCTGATCCATCCTGATGGACCCACTTCTGCTTGGAGCCTCACTCACCTGAAGATCACCCACTGCTGCTGTGGATGGCTCTGCATGGATAACCTACAGTACAGATCACCATCCGTTTACTGGGGATGGTAACGCGTGCGCACACACTAAAGATGCCTGGGCATATTCTTTTTTGGATAGCCTTAAGACGGCAATTTCAGAACAGTTTAGGCTCAATTCTCCATAACTCAGCAGTTCACCTTGATGCAAGAAAACTCCCTGAGAAGACAACAGGAAGAAACCTTGAGAGGAACCCATCCTCATTTGGGGGACACTGGATAGTGCCATTATAACTCAATCACTTCTAAACCGTGTGTTATGGTCCAAAAGTCCAGTTGTGTATCACAAAATTCACTGTAGTTTAAACATGAGGTCTGTTCTGTTCAGCTGATGCAGATTGCAGATGTGCAAGACAGTTCACGGTCATTTAAGTCCTAAGCCATTATAGCAGAACTGCTCATGTCAACAGCGGTCCAATGCCATCTGCACAGTTCCTGGGTGTATGGTGCGGTGAAGTGTTTTTTGTTTTTTTTCTACACTTGGCACTGCTTGACTATATATATACTGTGCAGGTGAAGAAATGGAATGATTCATAATCCAGGATTTACAATCCCTTCAAGGCCACCCCCCCTCTCATTATCTCAGGGAGTGTTTCCTTGCCGCCATCATCTCTAGCTTGCTAATAAGGGATATATTTAGATGTTAAATGTTATATCTGGATTTCTGTAAAGCTACTGTGTGTGCAATGTCCATTGTTAATCTCTATTGGATATATGCTTTCAAAATGGGAAAGGTTTCCTATAACTTTGATTTCCTCAAGTTTGTTCTGTTAAAAACAGTCGCCGAGTTTACAGTCTAGTAGCTCGTTTTGAGGGGGGTTTAGACATGCTTTCGTGCAGATGTTTGTGATATAACCAGGCTTTACAGGTTTCAGCAAAATTTCCAGCCTAATGCCATCTCAAAACTGCACCTGGAGCTAGCCCAAAAAGCACCTGAAGCTAGCCCAAAATAATTTGGGAATTATAAAAGGGGGACAAGTGTTTTTTGTCTTGTTTTTTTTTCTTTTCTTTTTCTTCTTCTTTTTTTTTTTCTTCTTCCTCATTTTCAGCTTTTGCATAGGCAGGCAAGTATTTTACTTGAGTTTCTGATGTACGGTCATTATTCACGCCATAATTCCCCTCTCCTTGTCCTTTGCAATATATCCTACAATAGAAATGGTTCTGTACATCATACACACTGCCAACACTAACACTTTGCCTTTTTGGGTAAATTCATTACATTTTCTTACGGTCATTAACTATGAGAGAAGCAACCCTGTCATTAATTGTCTTGTCCTTTGCTCCTCCTGTAGTGCAGTTGTTCATAGAGCAATCATGGGACAGAGTGAATCCTGCCCCAGTGCCTCTTTTTACTACTTGCTTCAGTTGTTCTTGACCACTCTTATCTAAAAAGGCTTCCTTTTTTTTTTTTATTTTTTTTTTTTTTAAATATAAATCCATGCCAACTCAAAAGAGGTCATTTGTATTTCAGTGAAAATTAAAATGTATGGAGATTTGAAAGATTCATATTTTTGAACAGCTGTTATAAATGGATGGCCTCATCTATCCCTACTGATAAGTCACAACTGGTTACTGTGAAAAAAAACAAACAAAAAACAAACCCAAAAACAGGCAGTGTCATGTAAACGTCGGAGAAAGTATCCAGAGGATTACCTCATCTGTGAAATGTTTGAGCCGAGCCATACAAAGACTTCTTAAGTGTGCAGAAAAATCGTATCAAAACAACTCAGAATGTATTAGCAGAGAAAAGTGGAAAGTTTTGGACTTGCCAAGTCAAACTCCCAGTGCTTATTCAATGAAAAATGTATTCGTCTATCTGAAAAACAGACTGGAGCCTGTAAAGGGAACTGAAAACAAGCCGTGCAAAAGCTTCGCAAGCAAGAGTCGTTTTAACTGGACATTAAGGACCAAAGGGAATCGCAAGCGTTCAGAGAAGCTAAATTAACACTAAGAAAAGTAATGATTAGAAAACGTTTGACTTTTCTGTGAATGATATGCTGTAATATGTGTAGGAATTCCCTCAGTGAATGACGTTACTGACTAGTTTCTAGTTTATATGGAAAATCCTTTATTTAGGGAACAGCTGTGACTAAAATGGACAAAATTGAAAATGGTTACTGATTGAATTCAAATATCACTCAAATGATTTAACCCAAATTTGGTCACTATTCTATGCAAGGATTAAAACATGATGTGATGTGCTTGTACAGGGAAATGATGCACAGTGAGTGGGTGTGATGAGGCCTGGCGTGAAGTGGAGTTAGTGGTACCACCCAGAGGTTGACTGATTTGAATGCGATGCACAGCAGCAAACTCCAAACATGCTGAACGTGGTGTTTCTATTTTGCTTCTTTTTTTGACCACTTGCTTTGTAAAAACCACTTGTTTGTTGGGTCCCATGGGATCCCTGACCCGATGCACACCTCTAGTGCAGAGATGGGTGGATTATATCTGTCTGTCTGAATACTCATGTTCAGTGGAAAAAAACCCAGCTCATAACTATTGGTGCTATGTGATACTTGTTACAAATGACCAGAACAAGAACTGTTAACCATAACCTAATTTTAACTTTAATTTGAGTCATAGTCGCATACTGTTTATTAATCTGCCAAAAAAAAAAGCAATGAATGTGTCTGACCACTGAACATTTCTGCTTTTGACTATGACCCTATGTATGTGTGGGTGGGGAAAGTATTAATCAATATCTTCACACATGAAGCAAGCTTTAATTCGAGCAAAAAGTGAGTCAGTTTCACTCAGAATTACATTCGTAAAGCAGGGGGGGGTGTGTGAGAATTTCCATTTCAGCTCTTTCAAGGTCCACTATGATTGAAACCAGATGAAAGCCCCTCCCTCACCTCTTCCTCTCCACGCACGTATTAGAACATACAGTGGCCATAAGGTACCTGTAGTGTACTTACATTCACACCCCTTGCATTGTCTGTGCTAAAAAATAAGTATGATCCTCCATTTTGTAAAATGTTAAAAAAAAAACAAAAAACAAAAAAAAAAAAAAAACTTGTGAAAACACTAAACACAGAAGCCTAGAGGTTTGTCTGTTTTGGGCTACTGTAGAGGCACGACGTGGCAGCTCTGTAGAAGTGGACCCGTTCAATATGTAGATTTTAAAAAGTTCATTCTAATCTTATGCAAACACAGCAATTTGTAGTTACAGGTAATTTATACACTACTGAAAACATGCTTATGAATATTATATTCCATTTTTGCTAATAGATCCCCTAAAAATCCTACATGCAGTTCCTTTAAGCGCCTCTGACCCCTTGGCATATTCTCCAGGGACAGATTTATCTTTCTATGCATTACACTGGCTGTGTTTGGAACGTCATACTGGTGTACTACACTCTGCATACTGGCCCACTATACCCTGAGTAGTGCAAACAACTACTCCCCATGCTAGTATATAGTATAGTATGCGGCTATGACCTCTACCATGCAGTGTACTAGCCTAGTACATCTGTAAAAATAAAGAAATAAATATTAAACAAATTGCCAGCATTGTCACATCATCACACAGGGGTCTGGTGGGAAATCAGAAAACCCAGCTACTGCCACTAGCGAATGGTAGCTAGTGACCTTGCTAATGTGTAGTGTATAAATGCTGTCTAGCTTTGCTGTCAAGCCTGCCAGTTACATTAGCGATGTTGGTTAAAAAAAAATTGAAAATACACCAAGATATGCAGTTTATTCATTGTTTATTTTACAGCTCTAGTCAAAACACCATGGTTTTGGAAACTTGTGGGAAAACGGAAATCAGTGTTGCCTCATGGGACGCACTGGTCGAGAACGTGAGCTCTAGCTGTATACTGGAAACTTTCACCAGACGAGTATACATCATCCAGGTAACTGTAAAGATTTTATTTTTCATGTACTGCACACTACTTACTGTTTTGCCATCAAGATCAGTATACGAGCAGTATTCAGTACTGAAGGTCATACTGACGGTCACAGCCAGTGTTTTGAACGTACACTTTTTGGTATATGACATAATCTGCCTACACCACCACATTCTCGGAGTCAGCATCATCACATGCCATGTGACTGACCTCTGTAGCTTCTCCAAGAAAATGTAAGGGTGGATAGTTGTTTACATTTAGAAGAAGCATTTGCTCTGATTTTAGCCCAGCATGATTCTTGAGGAATATTTCAGAGAATGATCAGCGCCTTGAAAAATGTTTTACACATCTCGAGTCATAATCTGGATAAACACACATTTGTTCATACGTTCTACTTAAATTAAAAATCATTATATTTACCCATGCCACACACTGTGATCTTCACAGTTTCAATTGAATCTGGACCTCACTGTATGCAAATGTTGAAATGTCTTCATGTAAAAAAAAAAGACATCAGGCCACAGTATATGAAACAAAGTTTTTATTTTTTTTTATTTTACATATTTGTACATAAACATTTCTTCCCTCAAATAAAGAATCTGAATACAATAGGATGAAAATGATATTAACACACTTATTTAAAATGACTCGTGTCAGAGGATCAACATTCACAAAATGTTGAATACCGATCAGTGTGAACATATTACCAAAAGCTACGACTCGACTACAAGGCAGGCATGTTTCCTTTTAGACGTTTAGCACCTTCAAATCAAAAGTTTCAGTTCAAAACTACCATTTGTGCAGAATAAAACAGGTCAAAATACTGTCCAACTTAAAATCGTCAGCAGTTAATTTCTCTTTCTTTATACAGTGAGGTCTTTTAAGCTTTTTAAGTGTTGACTTTCTACTAATTTTCTTACTATATCTTTTATACTTTTTTTTTTGGTAATTTGACAGATATAATTTGCTGGCAAATGTAAAAAGTTAAATTAAGGACTATTAAGAAGCAAGGCCAATCACTGCACAGAAAGCCAGGAACAGTATCTGAGACACATTTGAGATTTTCTGCGGTCAGGAAGTGCTCCATCATTTGTATTTGTACATCCACAGAAGCAAAAGAAAAGTGGCTCTTCTCTTTATTGAAGCCATGATGGTGGGAGGTTTTGGGTGATGACAGCAGGGCTTATTTAGAAAGTGTCTTCTCAGCCATGTGCTTTTGCTGGCTCTCAGCATGCCTGTGGAGAGACGCACCACATTTTATTAATCCGTCCACCATCTATACTGCTTAGCGTTCAAGGGGCTAATCCCAGCTGACTTTGGGTGAGACGCGGGGTACACCCTGGGCAGGTCACCAATCTATTATAGGACTGACACGGAGGGACAAACAACCATTCACGTTCACGCCTACAGACAGTTTAGAGTGGGCAGTTTGCTTTGCTGATTAAGAGTTCTCCAAAATGCACTATGTTCCACTTTATTAGGAACAATAATGCAGATGTCCAGTCAGCTGATACAGGTCAAGAGCTTCAGGTAACTTTCATGTTAAACATCAGAATGGGGAAAAAATATGACCCCAGTGTCATTGTTGGTGCCAGACAGGCTGGTTTGAGTATTTCAGAAACCGCAGACCTCATGGGATTTTCACACACGACAGGCTCTAGTGTTTACAGAGAATGGTGTGTGGGGGGGGGGGACAAAAACATCCAGTTGAAGAGGGCAGAAACCCCTTGTTGATGAGGGACTGGTTTGAGCTCACAGGAAGATGAGATAACTCAAATAACATCTCTGCAAGTGTGGTGAGAAGGAAAGCATCAACACGTTGGACCACATTGGGTTTTATGCCATTCAATGAATCTTAGCTTATGAGATGAGACAATGGGTATCTTTTAATGCTTAAATGTTGGTGAGTAGTTCATGGCGAATAAGTAAGATCAGTCAGTTTGGATGTTTTGTTGTGCAGTGGCAGTTCACGTGACCATTTTTGACTAGCACTGCACTCTCGACTCTGAACAGATGAAGTATAAACATTCTTCTCTGACCATTTTTCTGTAATATGAGCCATGTCATCAGTTCCCTAATCAGAGCAGAGGAGGTAAACAAAAGATAAATGTTGTAACTGAAAGTCGCAAAAGCACCATGACGAATGCAAAAAGCCTCACCTAGTCAGGTCTTCAATGTCCACTAGCATAGCGTCCTGCTCCATGTGAAGCTCATCTCTAATCAGCAGCAGCTGCACGAGCTCCTCGTTCAGACCTGCTCCAGGACATGGCACAAACACGAGCACAGAGTTAACAAAATAACACCAAACCTAACATCCAAAGCAGGCATAATTCTCCTCTTCAGCACCCGAGGGCCACTAAACATACCCCCACCCCCCCACACTTCAATATGTGTGACTACATTTAATGCGATTCCTGCCTTCACTTTAGCATTTGTATTTTGATCTGTTAGAATTGCTCTGGAAAATACTTTTACATACCATAACATGATGCTTTTATCACTGTTTGTTAGTGCTAGTATTATTACAAAGTAGCATTAATTAGCTAATTAATTAGATACTAAAAATGGAAAAAAAAACCCTTCTCCAGTATTTTTCACAGCATACCTGAATGATGACGTAATTGCACAAACAAAAGTGAAAGATGACGCGAGTGTCCATGGACAAGGTTTTTTTTCCCCCTCCTCCAGCAAGTAACAAGGAAATTCCAAAAAAAAAAAAAAAAAATTAGGCAACCCCTCCCCACCCACACACATGCATATGATGATGACGGTGCACACTGAGTAAACTGTATGCTTGATCCACTACTACAGTCCAAGGCAACTACAGTTACTCAACTAGAAACCACATTCTTCTTCTTAATGTATTTGTTTATTACATAAAACTGTTTTCAACAGAATCACAAAAGTTAGTTTTCTGTTAATCTGCTTGTGTGTGAATTTCCCAATTTATAGGCATTTTCTCAGAACGTTAAAGCACAGGGATTCTGATTAGAAGGTTGGGGGTTCAAGCCCCTGTGCTGTAGGGGCTGCCACTGTTGGGCCCTTGGGCAAAGCCGTTAACCCTACCTGCTCAACCCTATCTACATCAACCACACAGAGGTGGGAAGAAGATGGAACCAGCCAAAGGTATTTTCTCAAAATTAACCCATCAAGTTGAGTAAATGCTTTCAGAAATGCCTACATGAAACCCCCTCTATACACTGCAAGACCGTGTGTGTATGTGGGAGGTGATCAATGAACCCTGTTACTCGCGATTTATATGTGTGATTCTATTATTATTGATCGGTGTTTCACTACTGTTACTCATTGCCATGCAAGACTAAATCATTCATGGTGACTGAGCGGCGCGTACGCCAGCACTCGTTTATCCCGTGCAATGCATTCATTATCGCACACTTTTTAGTCTTGAAGCATTTGTAGCATTGTTAGTTCCTTTAATAGCTCCGTTAAGACACCATTGGCCGTATTCGGCTTTTGTTTCTGACAACCGTATAGCTGTCTCACTGTAAAAATAAAAGCAGTGGACACAATTGGACACGTTTCCTTATTTTAGAAATTTCCACAGGGTTGTACTAGTTTAAAATGATTTTTTTTAATTCCCAAAATTAGTTTTACTTCCACAAATATTCAGTCTGTTTAAAAAAAAAAAAAAAAAAAAAAAAAACAACCCAAAAAACCAACCAAACACCTGTGCACTTACTCTCGATCTGCGAGTGGAGGTCATTGACAATGACCTGTAGCTGACCCAGGGTCATGTCTCGCAAATCTGTGGGCTTTAGGCTTCTCTTCATCAGACACTCACTGATGTGGGGCATGTGGGGAAGCTACAAACACACACACACACACACACACACACAAAATTAGCAACACGGGTGTAATGAAAGTATGTATATATACTGTACATTTAAAAGACAGTAGAGTACATGTACACTGTAGATCAAAATTAGAGAACAACCTATAATTTCTGAAATGTTAGTCACTACATGGTTCTATGTGGAAATGATCCAAACAGGAGTAAAAGAGCAGGATTTTAACCATATGTCATGAGTTACATTCAGAAGCACAGGATAAGAATCTTTAAATGAGATATGAAAAAGAAAACTGACCAAAATTAGAGAACACTTTCAGATCCCTCCCAGTTATTGGTGTTAATCTGGCAGCTGGTGCTAATTTCCTTCATTAT
>JAQLOM010000018.1:5119399-5130109 GCA_030068315.1 Chrysichthys thysi
TTATGAGATAATGCTTCCCCCCCCCCCCCCCATCACTTACACAACCTGGTCACAATATTAAGACACATTCACAGCTCTGCAAATTCAACCTAGACTGTAGGAATGGACAATGTCACTGTTTTTGCACTGCGGTGATGTGAAACAGGAAGACTAGAAGGCATATCTTGTACAGATCCTAGCTCCCCTTAGTTTAGCTCCTGTGCTTCTTGCCTCCCGCTATCAGCGCTTCTGAGGCAGTAGAGAGAGATTTGGTAAAATTTACAGCGGCAACAAAATTGGATCACGTCCCTGACGTAGGAACTGCACCTGCTGTTTTTCCTGTCGCCTGTAAGAAGGCTTAAATGAGCGAATGGCACACCTTGCACTTTTGATTTAGGGGAAGCCAAACGGGCTCAGTTAACAAGGGCTCGGCTCCAAGGGACCTGGTGGAGAAGACGACATCCAAGGCATTTCAAGTGACATCATCACAAGAGGACGGAAAGCAGCCCTGAGAGACTCCAGACGGTGCTGGGGGAAAAAAAAACCCCCGTCCAAACCAATTACTCCCCAACCCTGAACTGCCAGATGACTTTCACACGCTTACACTCTCAATCATCCTCTTTTACACTCTACCTGCAAATCTGACGGAGAGAGAGAAAGAGAGAAGACAGAAAATGAGTCAGAGTGATGAGATGTAGATTGTCACTTTTCAATAAGAGACTTGCTCAGCGCACAGAAACGGAGGGATTGCTGGGGGTAAAGACTGCATCAGATGACAGCAGTGGAGTCTGAATGATGTTCAGTGCTAGCGTTTAATAAGTTAGATGTAATGAAACTAGGGGTGGAAATGGGATGAAATATTCATGGTATGACAAATGCACAACCCAATATCATGCCATCTGCTTACGACTTCACATTTTCCGAGGGTGACGTTAAATGCCGTATAACACTGCAGCGGTAGGGTGAGTATGAAACTGTTTTGGTTATGGAAGATGCTAGAAAGTTTTCATTAATATAAATCGTCATTACAAATCATGGACCACGCTAATAGATTGGGATGTGGCACATTTTATCTCTTGTAGTTACAGACGGGTGACATTAAAGGGCTCGGACCATCTCGTTCAGTCCACTCTGAAACGACTCGACTGCGGGAATCTTCAGAAACCGAAGATACCGTGCATTTTTAGCTTTGTACATGCAAACTACTTAACTCAGCTGCGAGGTACAAACTGAAACAAAGGACAGAACTGTAGAGCAAGTGTGAAGCCAGAACCTGCTTGCTGTGAGGTGAGAGTGCTAACCATATTTGGAGCAAAAAATCGTAAAAGAATAAACAATAAAGAATACATAAAGTGTTTTAAACTCCATGTTCTTTCTTTTGCTTTTTGCTCTTTATTTTAAAATTATTTCTTTGTAAAAGCTTGTTTGTATTTTTGCACTTCAAACCAACCATAGGGTTCAGTTTCACTGATTCTGATTTGGATTAATAGGTGTGAAGACAGTTTAATACAATTTCCAGACAAGTTCCTTTGTTACACTGGACTCATCCCACTCCTTTAGTTAGTTGAACACTGTCACTTTTATTGCCACTTTTATATATTCGCACAATCCCACGAGGACAGAAATGTGCAAGATAAACCACTTCCTTGAACACTGCAGATTTATATGAGACAAGGCCAAGACGAAGTGCAATTAGAGCGCTGGGTCTGTACTCACAGACTAAAGAAAGATGCATAGTGCAGCTAAGAACTTGCTGAGCTTAGGCCTCTTCTCCTATTCAACTTAAACGCTAGAGGAAGAGGGGTACAAAATGTATATTATTGTTGTATAAAGATGTAAGGTCCCATACAGCTACCCGAAAAAAAACACCAAAATTTTTTTTTAAATATAATTATGTTGTTTAGCATGGGACTCTCAAGGACACAGCATGAATATACAAAATAGAGGGAACTATCATGGTGCTTGATCATTTCACAAATCTTGCCAGCTCTCTCTCTCTCTCTCTCTCTCTCTCTCTCTTTTTCTATATACAGTATGTACAGAGGGGCCCAAAAAATGTATACACACTTCAAAATGAAAAATATTTCTGCATTACTGTATACACATCTCTCCACACTCTGCACACTGCTCTCATGTCTCTACACACTGATGCCGTAATTCAATTTGGATTTTAAAAAATATTTTAAAAACATTTTTTGGGCCCCCCCAAATTATATATATAATTAGTTATATAATTCAGCATGGCTTTGAATAAACATCACACTGCATAATGCAGGAGACAGTCTTCTCTGACACTTGTGAAATGTTTTGACATCCTTAAAGCTGCTCTTTGCAGCTATCGGCTGGAGTGTGAGTGAAGGTAGCCCAAGCCTCTAAACCTCCACTGATCACTTAACGGGATAAACACTCACCCTCGGCTTTAAACGTGCTTCCTTAGAGGAGAAACAATTTGCACCAGCGAGTAAAGCCCCCTGATGGAGAAGGTGCGATCTCTAGACCATGTCCCCTGATAAGCTGAGAACGAGAATAGGAATGTTAGAGCCACATGCGACTGATCCGGAACCGTAATGGAGACCGATGGATTCACTTCATGTGCTTAACCGTCACCGTCTGTTCCCTATTTAGCCGTGGGATGTACTTTTAACCCGCAGCATCTGTTTTGATTTTATATCAACACAACGGTAACATTTAGAGCGAAGTGCAAAAGTTTCATCCCTGATATAAATGTGTAGTGCTCTGAGAATACCCTGGTGAAATTTTTGACATGAACTAAAACTTGGTGTACATCACAGTTTATTAAGTACAAACTTTACCATGAATATGTCTGCTGCACCTGTGGTAAACTGGACTAGACAGTGAACAAAACGTAGCCAGGGCTGTGCTTGTATATGAGGGAATTCTTTCATCCAAAAGCATACACGGAGGTTATCTTATGAAGCTGGTGGAGAAAAGGCCAAGAGTTTGCAAAACTCCTCTCAAGGCAAAAGATTGCTGTTTTGAAGGATCTAAAATACACCATGGTTTTGATTTGTTCAACACTTTTTTTTTTGAGGTCACAGCATAATTTATAGTTTTTAAATGATTATTTTTCATTTCAGATTACAGTATATTAATTGTTTAGAATGACTAGCCATGCAACGAACACCAGAAGCAAAAAAGTTGTGTGATTTTCCAAGAGGGCGTATTGTGGGTCAGTCTGAGGGTGGTAGGGTGAAGGTTAGCCAGTATATGATTGCACAAAACCTTGGGATTCTTGACTCTTGCCACAGTCACCAGAGCAATTGATCAATTCAAAAGCAAAGGAAAAGAATCGATAGCATCCCGCTCAGGTCAACCTGGGTCCTCTGACAGGGGTCTTCAGACTGTGAGTGAGTCCGAGTGCTTCTGTGAGGGATCTCCATCAACTTGGCTACTATGGCATAGCAGCTAGAAGAAAGTTTATAGAAACAGATTTTTCAAAAATGATGCTGTCTAAATACATGTGTGATGTCTGTGTAGATAATCAACAAAATGTTTCTTTTTGTAATTTAAACCGGGGACATTAACCAGTCACTTACATTTAGCTAGCCGTATTATTTGACTACAGAAAAAAAAAATGCAGTTTTTAAGAAGGTTGGTCAGCTTTACTGAGTAATATCGCAGTTAAACTTAGTAAACTACCCAGTACTGAGATCTGCGAACAACCGGGGACACCCCTTGTCTAGGCCAGTTGCTTTCCTGGAACGAAGCTTCCTCAGCTCGCGCCTGACCTGGTCCATTGTGATACATATTGGGGGATGAAGTGTGAGATGGAGATCAGATCAAACTATGTAACTCCACAGTGTGTAGTAGGTGACGGAGGGCCAGGGAGAGGACTCAGGACACTACAGAGGAAAAGTCTAGCGCAGGTCTATCACATCACTTAACATATAGTATCCAATAACTATAAATTAAGTGTTTGTCAATGCAATTCCTTATTATGCTCTATGTCAGTTCAATATTTATTATTACTGTCTATCATTTTAACTGCAGCTACATCTTTAACCACTATGTCACTTTATTATCAATACTTTCATTTTATCCCCTTGCTATTCCATCATTATCACTTTATCCACTTTATCTCCTTGTTTTTCTTTCTATTCTTAAGAATATTCTTGCTGATGTGTGTTGATTTTATAAGATGTCTTACGGTGCTGTAAATAGTAACTGGAACCTGAATTTCCCAAAGGGAACCTCCCTAAGGGATAATAAAAGTTTCCGTCCGTCCATCCTCCCTCCTTCCTTCTTTCCTGACCTGCCTGCCATCCATCCATTCAGGGGGTTAAGACACTGGACTACTGTTCGGAAGGTCAGATCGGGAGTTCGAATCCAAGCACTGCCAAGCTACCACTGTTGGGCCCTTGAGCAAGGCCCTTAACCTCAACTGCTAGGGTGTATAAAAAAAAAAAGTAGTCGCTCTGGTTAAGGGCGTCTGCCAAATGACGGTAATGTAATGTATCTATTTATCTGATTATATATACGTATCTGTCAAACGAAATGGTCAAGAATAATTTACAAATGACAAGTAATACACAATGGATGGAACATCAGTCCATGGTCCGGTCCAGTCCAGTTAACACTTACTCACTGATCCACCTGCCTGCATGTTTTTGGAAGGTGAGAGGAAACTAGACATCCCAGAGGAAGCCCAAGTGTGGAACATGCAAAACTCCAGGGAGTTATTAATCTTGAGTATAGTGAGTTGGCTGTGCTACTCACTGCACCACAGTGCCAGCTAAAATTAATTTCCTGTCAGAAAAGTCATGCTCTCTTTTGTATGAACCAAACATGAGGATAAAAGTAAGTGCCATCATCCACTTCAGCCATTAAAATCAGTTTAGGAAAGGAGATTATTGACAGAGTCTCATAATAGGCAGCCCACTCAACTGCCTTCCAGCCTCAAGCCTCTCAAAACTTTGTACACCTAATCTGTCTGGCAGAACACACGCACACACACGCACACGCACACGCACACACACACACACACACACACACGCACATGCACACACAAATGAAACAACAGGAGCATCTTCTCAAGAGGGGTCTCTGAATTAAGAGAGTTCTTAAGGTCAGGCTAGTCATTATGTCAGTCTCGTTGTTCAGTGAGTGTTGTCTGACTGAGGCTGTGCTTCCACCTCTGAATATATTAGAGGAAAATGAATCATGCACTTTAGAGCTTATGCGCATGTACTTACAGTGCAAAGGAAAAACATGACTGATGGAAAATCAGTGGCAGAAATAAAAAGAGGGAGTTATTGTAACATCCGCAATCCAGTGAAATGAGTGGGTTTGAGCTTGAAAATGACAACATTCCTAATAGCATATACACACACACACGTACACCATCTACATCAGGAACGTCGTGTGTGTGTGTGTGTGTGTGTGTGTGTGTGTGTGTGTGTGTGTGTGTGTGTGTGTGTGTGAAGGAGGAATATACACAGTAAGGAGACAGGCAAATTTTCCTCAGTGCTTCAGGCGCCTTTCTTCTTTCAGCCACGTTTTTCAGAGCGCTGTTCATTCACTCAAAACAAGACCAAACAAAAATGCGGTCTCAACAGTTCACGGCTTCTGCCTCCGTCAAGATCAAGTTCAAGTTCAATTCAAATTAGATGATGCTCCGTGCAGTTGTGTAAGCAAACTCCGCCGGCTTTCTGTCTGTCTCTCACCCAGTGTGAAAGGACAAACAAGGCACATAAAAGTAAACTGACTGTGTTCACGCACAGGTAAGAGTCATCATGTGCTTCAATCTGCCGCTTCAACACACCTCCGCTCTGTCTGCAGCTGACGTTCGACCGCGCCCCTGCTGTGAAACCAGCTTATTTCAATCTTTACCTGAACCTTGTGACCCAAGTAAGACACTTACATGTTACATATCCAGTACAAGCAAATCAGCAAAAGTAACAAACGCATCTGTGGATTATACCAAAATCTCCCAGATTATCCTGACGTCTTAAAGGAATTCTCACAGATACGAGCACATGTTGGCTGCTTTTCCTTCACTCTGCGGTCCAGCATAAAACAGGATTTAATTAGCTGCGTTCAAACATTTCCCTGAACTATATTATGACTGTTAGGGCACTTGGAGAGCGCTGACCTCTTCCAAGGACAATAGAAAACTCTTCTATGATGTGCAAATCCGCAACAACAACCATTTTATATCACCAGATATATTTCCAGTGGAGTCATCGTATTTCTACGTTGGCTATGTATTGTCACTATTGACCCTTCCTGCCATTTACTGGATTTTAAGATGTATGGCATTGTTGAGCGCAGAATGCTGCCAAACACAAATACGGTATCTCTCAACGTTAATGAAATTCATTTTAATTCAATTCAATCCTATTTCTTTAGCACTTTTAACAATGGACATTGTCACAAAGCAGCTTCACAGAAGTATAAATTCCGCATAAAAGCTTATTAATCTATAAATGTATCCATAAATATACCTAGATATATATCCCTACTGAGCAAGCCTGTGGCAACAGTGGCAAGGGAAAAACTCCCTAATACAACAAAAGAAAGAAACCTTGAGAGGAACCAGACTCAAAAGGGAACCCATCCACATTTGGGTGACACCGGATAGTGCCATTATAACTAAATCAATACTAAATTACTGGAGCTGCCCCGTGATTCTGATCTGCTCCAAAATCTAATGGGTTCTTCCTTGGTCCCATGCTACACCCTACCACCAAGTTTCATGGAAATCAATCTGGTAGACGTTGCACAATCCTGCATTCAGCGGTACATTTAGCTAATTTAATGACTAAAACATCACTAAAAATCAATCGTAAAAACCATCTGATCCATCTTCAGTTGACTGACAAGTAGTCAAAGTCGAAGTGAGTGTGTGTTTATTGTGTAATGAAATCATTACTCCTGTGTGATATTGCTCTTTCATGACAAAATGTAGATCTTTGTTATGTACACGCTTCAGTGCCTTCTACAGCTGTTATAAAGTAGATATTGGGAGAAATCCAGGGTGTAGAAAAAAGCCGTGTGCACAGCTAGAGTATATAAAAAAAAGTGGAATAACCGATCTACTCCTTTATAACAGCCTACAGAATTCTTCACATTCTTACCATGATAGAGTAATATTAATCAGAAGCTTCTTCAATGCTGGCTGCCCAGAGATGGTACAGTAACCAAGCAACCCGTTCAAACAGCAGCATCACGCCAGCGATGGGTTGCCCTGGAAACAGGTGACTGAGTGTGTGTAATGGACTATGAAAGTGACACGTCCAGGTTAGTGGACGTTCTTTTCTCTGAAACGCGCCCTCCTGATGTAGGGCATTAATGACGCAGGATACATTAAATCCTGCATGGCTGAGCTATCCAATCAGCCTAATCTTTTGAATCATTATGATAATGTAAAAGGCCTGTAAAGGCAGGTAAATGTGTCCTCTTCACTAGTGCCTACTGAGTCCAAGAACTCTTTATATTCCATCAGGTGTGAAGAGCTAAAAGAGTTTTGCTGGTTGATGACGCCACAGCTCTCTGCGGTCAGGATTCTGTGAACCATACCATGAATATCCTGGGAGAAAAGGAAATAAAAACGGTCCATTCTGACTTCATGTGTTTGCAGTGTCGTGCCTAGGTTTCTTTAATTGCTATGGTTTTAAACTGACATTTTGCTATGTACACAATAATACATTTTAGCTTTAAAACACATTACTTTTGCTACATTCATGCTTGGCGTTCATACTACTCCAAAGATTTCTAGTCCTAAAAAGGCCGTTTTAGACTGTAAGTATTTTAAAGTGGACGGCCAGAAACGAAGACTTTTGGAAACACTGACGCAGACACTCAAGTTCGTTTCCACCCATCTCTGATTCGTCCCACTCCTACCGTTTTAAAGCTAAAACGTATTAATGTGGACATATCCCATGTTCTTTGTTATACACTTTGATTTTTGTATTGTCCTGTTTTTGACTACCCTTTTGGGTTTGTTCAGATTTTTTAGTGTTTTAGGTTTAAGAAAAATCGTGCACTTGCATCCAACACAAGCCTCATGTCTAACATGTGTTAGGTGTTTGTAATATGCTGCAATATTGTACTACTACTAGTGCTCAGTTATGTATTGTGGGTATCAAGCCATGTTTATTGCACCACTTATTACAATGCAATACATTTTATCGCTTCATGCAAACACACCAATCTTTGCTATGTCAGGGGTTCCCTGTGCCAGTCCTCGAGGCACTGTGCCAAATTTGTCCTACTCCAAACAGATCTGATCCAGCTCATCAACTAACAATCCGCTCCGTGAGTAAGAGTTGCTGACCTAAGATCTGCTAAGACAGAGCTTGTCTTAGACAAGCATTTAGTTAATATTAGCCTCGACTTCTATCCCAGTGGAATCAGATAACTCCCTGTAACTGAATGGATCTTTAAAACATACAAATGAATCCAATATTGTGAATAAGACCACCCTGTGAGCTTTCCTAGGAGTGTCAAGAGGGAATGTCTCTATATGTTCAGCCGTGGTATAAAATTGTGTTGAGACATCCACATTTAACGACGTCCACCTGTTCTCATCGCTTCCATTTCGGCTTTGATTTGGAAGACAGGCCATCTCTGTGACAGCCAGCGCGAGCCAGACTTAAAGAAATGGAGAATAAAAGTGGAGAATAGATCTGTGGGGGAATGAAAGAGATGAAAGCAAAAGTCCACAGAGCAAGATGAATAACTCTTGCTTTTTTTTTTGGTCTCACTTTTGTCGCTCTCTGGGAATATGTGTCGAAAAGGACAGTAAGTTGACATATGATGACCGTACGTGAACCATACAGCTGTGAAATTCATCTATAATAAATATCGGTATAGAGAAACTGTATTCTATCTGTATGAATAGAAAAGTACAGTACAATCCAAACCAATGTTTTTATTTAATCATTTATTGATATCATATCTCTATTTTCCCTCAATTTTATATTTTTTACTTTACAGTCTTAATTAAAAGTAAGGTAAATCAAAGTTAGGGGGTCAAACGAATGGCATGGGCTTGACTGTCTTCAAATTATATCGATGCCTTACACAGAGTTGCCAGTTTATGAGCTGCACTGATCTACATACTAATAAAACATTTAGTGTTTTATAAGTGATAGAATTGAACTGTTATACGTAGTGACCCTATACTACTATATATAGATGCAAGACGGCAAAAAAACTGACCTCTTGTCCTGCATCCTGCACGGTGATGCTCTTTGAAACCTCAGGGGAAACTTCAGACCAGACACCATTGTGTGTTCAGTTGTCTGTTTTTTAAAAGTATATTTTCCAAGATACTGTGTGAACTTTTATATACCAGCTGAGCAATCCCATCTGCAAATCTGTGCTCCATCCATCAATCCACTAATAAATCTGCTGCATCCTTATAAAAATTAACCACTCTATTATCTATCAGGTGAAATTTTTATTTAAAAAAAAATACATACCTCTATATATCCATCCATCCCATATTCCATCTGAGTAGTAATCTAATAATCTACCCATGTACCCATCGAATCATTCTTCCATTTATATCCCAGCTCAGCTGTTGTATTCATCCATCCATCCATCCATCCATCCATCCATCCATCCATCCATCGTTTGGCACAGCATTTAACAATATATTTATTAATAGTTCTATCAACCCGTTGGGGTGCTCATAAAACCATTCGTCCAACCATCCGCCCATTATTTGATAACAGTAACCTCCATCCATATTAATGAAACCTTCCTCCCACCACTCTGTGCATCATTCATTCCATTCACTGATCTGCTTTTATACTTTATCCATGAACCCATCAAGTCCATCCACAAATCCCCCAAATATTTATGGATTTATAGTTGGGTGGGTGGATGGATGGACTGATGAATGAATGGTTGAATAAATGTACCTATTTCAATATACTGTATATCCAACTATCCAGCATTCATCAAGCTGAAATCTATCTCTTAATCAATTTGTCCACAATTAACAAACTAGAGTGCTCATAAACCGATCCATTACTTCTTCCACCCACCCACCCACACACAAACCCACATATATCCATTCTTGTATTTAATAAAACATTCATCTACGAAACAACTGATTTATCCCTAGGCAATGCGACTGCGTGACAGTAATGAGTATATAATCGGTCTTGTTGTCAGTGTTGTATATTCAGAAAGGGCACATGTAGGATCTGTGCTGACTTGTAAGTATAAGGTCACGCACACAGGGACAGCAAGGCACTCACAATCTTCACTAAAACACTGCTCCTTGTGCCCACTTTATACATGTATAAACAGAATACATCATAAAAACTGCTACCAATCAAATGCAGCTATAACTGTTCATGAATGAAGGCCAACAAAGGTGTAAACACATGCAGATTCATGCACACTGCCATATACTTTTCCCACAGACAAGGTTATCCTTGAGTCTTATCATCATCTGGACATACACAAGCTCCACTGATCAGACTCTAAAAGGTGATGGAGATCTCCCTCAGGCAGGTGTCCTGTTATACGGCCTGATTATAGTTAGACTTCACCTAAGATTAGCCATGTGCTAATCAAGAGCAATTAATCTGCTAATGAGAAGACCGAGACTGTCAGTCTTTAATTGCTAATTGTGAAACTTGACCGGGGCATAAAACTACTGACCTCCAAATGACTGCCACACACACACACACACACACACACACACACACACACACACACACACACACACACACACACACACACGCACACACA
>JAQLOM010000018.1:5284784-5296074 GCA_030068315.1 Chrysichthys thysi
AAGGTATGTAAATAAACATTTATAAAATCTTTCTTGTGTAAATATCTCATTTCACAACGTATATATCTGCGGTTTATAGTCTGGTGCGACTAATATATGTAAAAAAATATTTTTTTCTTTTAAAATTTAGTGGGTGCGGCGTATATTCCGATGCACTCTGTAGTCCGGAAATTACGGTATATCATAGCCAATTATTATTAGTAGTAGTAGTAGTAGTAGTAATAGCATTATTATTAACTGAATTTGTCGGGGTTAATAATGTCAGGGTTAGTATTTTAGGGTTAGTAAGATTCAAAGCTATCTTTTTCAAAATGAATGATGATAAGTGTGATTAGTCTTAAGAAATGCTGAGAAAGCTGAAAAAGCCCAAACATCCTGAAAACCTTCTCATGGCAGAAAGCTTACTAACCATTCACCAACATAAAAGCCACTTAATAATATGTTTAAAAATAATACAAACTGAGCAACCATTAATAACCTTTATGTAATTCACGTACTGCGCATCATTTTTGTGATTTTGGTCTATTCTTCTAAACTAGCTTAGTGACAGGGGTCAGGAGAAAGTCACAAACTTCACACCAAGATCCAAGAGGCAAACTGAATGACACGCCCGCCTGCAGATGAGTCCAGAGCTATAAATAAAGTGTGAATAATGTATACAGGTGAAGGGACAGCTCCCTGGATCACAAAGGCCAGCAATAAATAAACCAAAGGCCAAAAATCTGACTGCTCTCCCTCTCAAGGTCCAAACTGTCAATTTCACCACATTCTTCTGCTACTTTTCAGTCAGTAGGCTCAGTTAATTTTTTTATACGCAGCAAATAATGCATTTGATGATCAGATCATCTTCCATGCCTGTACATATGGGGTAAGAGTCTTCATGCAGATATCCTATAAGAATCAGATGTACAGTATATATGTGTATGTGTTTATGTGCATGCATTACTCAGCCTGTTCATCTGAATACCTTCTCAGTGCAGTCCTTCAGCTACACTATAGTATTCATTTCATTCAGTCCATAAGAAGCTTAGAGAACACAGGGAGTATTTAGATAATGCTGTTTATGCACCACTGCATGAAACCTTCTCCATCTTTCCGTCATTGATCTGCAGCTTTCAGATAGTAACCATGCCCCTGGGAGGAGCAGGATGGAGGTAATGTGAGGAATAAAAGCTAGCTGCTACTTACACCTCCACAGAAATGGGAATAATGCTGCTCACCATCCAGTGATTCCTTCAAGCAGAGAGAAGGTCAATTGCTGACATAGCCAAGAACATCTGTCATGTCCTGCACATATGGGCAAGGCTCATTTTCACTTCTTTAACTGGATGATCAGAGCAATTGTTCAGCATGAATTTATAGTTTGATTTTGATGTTGCACATGATCCATTTATCGAAGCAAGTCAGTAAACTTGAGGAAGTCATTTACCAAAGTAAATTGTGTGCTGCACTAAGTGACCTCTTTATTTGTCTTTCTATCTACAACTCAAGCTATTTGTCTTCCTTTCAGTGTTTTATTAAAACAACACAATTTCATTTCTCTTTTTCAACCTTCATTTGATATGTCAATATTTCTTGCGCCTGCTATTTTTGGTGTGTGTGTGTGTGTGTGTGTGTGTGTGTGTGTGTGTTTGGGTTGGTGAGCAATGTTTAATTCATTTTGACTTGTAAGGACAGATGGAACCAGGAGTGCTCCACTCCTCAGACTACTTCATTAATCAATTAACTTGCTTAGCAAATTAATCTAATTAGCTGCTAATTACAGATCTGGGCATCATGCCAACGAACACTCAACTCAACATCTTCATCCCCTGGCCCAAGTTGCTGCAAGATGAATTTCTCTCTCACACACACACACACACACCGCTTCTCTCTCTCTCTCTCTCTCTCTCTCTCTCTCTCTCTCTCTCTCTCTATTAAGGTTCCCTACCAGTGTGAGGTTTTGACCCAGCTCTCCAGCAGGAAGGTTAGTGGGAAGGACGTCTTCCTGTGACACCATCTCAAAATGATTTATGCGGGTCTTTGGCTCCTCCTGCCAGCCTTGTTTGCGCTCCTGCAAAGTTCGCCAGGCCCTCTGAATTCTGGGAAATTAAAAAAAAACACCATAGCATTAAAATCGAAGAAAAAAAAGACTAAGCCATACAGTGGCTGCGTTTTACATGGAACGATTTCTGTTAATCTGTAAGAAAGTATTTGCATATGAACAAATTACATAACATTAACTACCTCATGATTAAAAAAAAAACAATTCATAAATCTCTCTCTGCATGTTTTTATGCAATCTGAACCAAATCTGCAAGCTTCCATGCACAGCGTGAAACAAAAATGTTTTAATCAGATTTGAACTTTAATGGAAATTATAATTAATTAGCAGCTAGCAGCTTGTCTCATGGTATCATGTAAAGCATTGGCACTGCCATCTTTATCAGTACAATTACAATGTATAGCATTATCAAAGTACAAAACTACTTTTTTAGAATTGTTCAATGCTATTGTTTTATGTTACTGTGTAACATTTCTTATCAAAGTTACTTAAAATGAGATATTTATTGATGTGTGAAATACTTACAGTAACTCAGCACTTATCATACGACCTATCATATTAATCAACTATGATTAATGCTAATTTGCACACTGCTGGTGTAAACTGCTCCATGTTTGCAGATGTGCCAGTTCTGAGTTTGCTGTAAAACTCTGGAAAACCTTCGACACGCAGAAGTGACAGTAAACCAAAAGACGTGAAGCAAAATATCGACACTCAGATATTCCTATTTAATTTGTAGTGTCAGTAGGCAGGTATCATGATCATGAATAGTCTGTAGCATGTATATCTCTATGTCAGTAACAAAATAATCCCAGTTTTACTCGCCTTTAAAAACAACATTGTGTGAAATATAAATCCGCCCCCCCTCACAGACTTTATAAAACTAATTCATATTGACTGCAGCTCATGGTCAATCCTAGATCAAAAGGTGAACCTGTTCACAGGTTCAGAACCACTGTGTTTATTTTGTACTCACTCTGTCACACACACACATAGGCTACAGGCTGTGTTTAGCCCCCCTGGGCAGCACTAAGGGCTGATTTCATGTTCACCTAGAATGGCTTTGGACTGGAGTTATCGAGCCAGTCACCTGGCAGTGAACCCTAATCTAACTGCCAGAGTTCTAAGCTCACCAGTGCTCTGAACAAAATTCTGCTTGTGGACATTGCTATCTGATCCACAGGCATGCATACATCTTCTTACTTTCCATTATTATCCACTTTATTAGGACCTATACATCTGCTCATTCATGCGATTATCCGATCAAAAGAACTTCGCTGTATGTTCACATAAAAAGAATATGAGAATTTGGTGAAAATTTAATACTTAAGTGACTTGGTATTGGTGCCAGATAGACTGGTTTGAATTTTTTCAGAAACTGCTTATTTCATGCACAATAGTCTCTGTTTATTCAAAATCATGCAGAAAAAACTTCACCTGGTTTTTTCCTAGGCTTCAGGTATTTGTCCAAGTTAGGTGTTTAACTTGTGCCCACTGTAGTCTCAGCTTTTTGTTCTTTTGGTAACCTGCATTAAAGTTCCACATGTTGTGCATTCTGAGATGCTTTTTCCGAACACAATGGTTGTAGTGAGTGGCTATTTGAGCCCCGGTGGCCTTCCTCTCAGTGTAAACAAGTCTGGCCATTCTCCTGTGTCCTGTCTCATCAATAAGACCCAGAAACAAACAACCACCCATGCAAAATTTAGAGTAGCCAGGTACCTTAATTGACATGTCTTGGGCAAACATGCAAACTCCACAAAGAAAGGTCATAGTTGGCCGCCAGGTTTGAACCCAGAACCATCTTGCTGTGCGGTGACAGTGCTAACACTGCACCACTGTGAACCTAGCATGGTGCATATGGGAGCCTAATCTTCTTCCCATTATCTTTCATTTATGGCATGTGGCAGACTTACATTTATTTCATTTATACAACTGAGCAGTTAAGGGATTTGAACTCCCGACCTTCCGATCAGCAGTCAAACGTCTTAACCACTGACGTCTTAACTACACATTTCAGACAGACAAAGGCAACACTTACAATATGGCCTTTTCCATCAGCAGCTGTTGCTCCTGGAGATGAGCAGCATTATCGTCCCCCTCAGTCTGGTGATGGTGGTTTCTATAACAACAGAAAGCAGTCAGGACATGGCAAGGATGTGAAGTAAAGAGTAACACAGAATCAATGTATCTCAAAGCTAAAGTATGAGATTTCCAGGTGCATTTCGAGTTCACCAATGCATTAAAAGTCATCTATATATCCTGTATTGTGTCTTTATTGCATTGTGACTCTCACCTCTCCATCTTGAATCCTCCCAGTCCATCACCACTGTGATCATAGAAACGATGGTACTTGCGTCCTTCATCCTATCAAGACAAAAGAACAGACCCAAACAATTCTGCTAAAAGGTTTGTGCCAAGCGAGACAGAAACAGGAAGTAAAGCAGAGCACAAAACTACAGACGGACCTGTGGTCCCAAAGACAGCTTTCATCGGGTGCTGTATCTGTGTGCTCATGTCGTTACAGTATGCTTTGTTGATAAGAATTCTACCGATAACTTCTAAAGTCAATGCCCTCCTGAAATGAATTTGAACTGGGGAACTGAAGTCATTAGCTGATAATGGTCCCATGGTTTTAATCCGTGGTGAACCAGAGCACTGTAACGTATCGCTTTATTGTCTGTTACATATCAGAAGCAGGTGTCTGCCCTAATGAAAGCAATTTACATGAGGAATTCCAGACATGTTTGTATATTCTTCTACACTCACTGATTTGTCCACACCCATGACCTTGCCTTTCTCTTCAAGAAAAGCTGAAGTCAGATGCTGTCAAGTTATGCTCTGAAAAGGATCTTTCTCCCACTGTTCAAGAAACTCTATCACAGTGCCTGAACACGCTGACATTGATTGAACGTCAACACCCACAGTCCCCAAGCATAAGGTATATCATATAAAAACAAGAGAGAGTGTGAGCATTGCGTGTGTGCGTGCATGTGTGTGTGTGTGAGAGAGAGAGTGAGGGAGAGTTAAGCAGAAAGACATGATTAATATATTGCAGAGTGTTTATTTGGGGTTTAAATGGAGGGCTGCCAGAGCCAGTAAGATAATTGATAAATCTGTTTCTTTTCAAATCAAGTATTTAACAAGAGCAATTTACAGCATTACAATGGATGGTTGCGTGAGGGTTGGAGGGAATATAATTCCAGTGCATATATCAACTTCAAATTTCCACACATAATGTCTTTTAACTTTGTACTGATTCATATAAATATGAATCTTGAAAAAGCATGTATTCATAAGCATAAACAAATACGATTGTGGTGCAGTTTACAGCTTATTGTACTCTGTGTAACTGTTGTTCCGGCTGCTTTCAGGTTGAATACTTTACCCCGGTACATTATTGAACCAACTGTACCTGACGGGGATGTTTAAGATCTTTGCTCTGGATCTGTAGTTTTTTAGAATCGAATGTTATTTAAGAACACTGTCCATGAGAACTTTGGGATCTCCTTCACCTCCACCATGATTGCTAATAATTGCATGAAATTTTCCAAACCAATGAGAACATGTCTATGCTTATGGACACATACTTTTTGACATTGTATATCATTGTGTGTACAGCAAATTTCCCTGAGAAGAGGAAAATGAACACGCGTACGCTGAACCAGTCCTCCAAGCAAGACTACAGAATCTGTTCACCTTGGAAACCTGCTGAGAATATGGGTACAGCCCAGCACAAGATTTACACCTTCTCCCCTGGATTTTCAAGGGCCAGCAAGAGCTTTGAAAGAATATGCAGACTCAGGTTTTCTTTTGTGCTTGAACTTTTGCTCTTCCTCCCCTATATCTCTGCTTGTTTCTTCCACATAATACACATTCCACATAATGGCCTTTAATAAAAAGGCACCGATCTATGATCGGCTCTTTAGACTTTCGGACACTATGCTAGAGCATATAGACATCCAGCTGATTGAATGTTTTTCGACTCAAAAGCAATCATGCTCAATGAATAATCACCCAGCAAAATCTAATCTGCTTTGGACCTTGAATCCAGGAAAATGTTAAATTATGAAAAAGGCTGTATCTGTAAGTAAAGCTATTAACTGAAACACGGGTATCAGCAGCAGCATTACTGTTATGGCTCAGTCCCATTCTAGTCGTCCTATACATATCTATCAGAGTTTATTTAAACCTGTCCACGTTTACAATGGGAACGCTGCTCTGGTTTTATTTGCAGTGCTGTAATGGAGTTGGTTACTTGCCATTGTGTCAATTTATTTCCTCTCACCTGCATGTGGAAAGTTCCAATTCATGCTTTGCCATCTTGTAAATGATCAATCTAGCAACCAAAGTTAATATGCATGGCTAATAATTTGTTTGGATGGTTTTAGTAGAGCTAAAAAATATTCCTTCACGCAAATTGTTCAAATAATGCAGCGTACACATTAGGTGTAGTCTACATGAAGACTAATACGGGTGGAAAGAAAAATATTTATAACAGATTATAATATGAATTAATTCCCTGCTCCCTGATTTTCTACGGCATTACGGACCAGCTGAATGCAGCTGAGTGAATTTCAAGCGAGATTTATGAGATGTCTTGCGTCTATTAAGACAAACGCATCTTGGAGTACTCTTCACATGGAAAAGAGACAAATACTTATTACAAACTGACACTACAATACTAATAAAAATGTAAAGCAAACACGCCAACACACCCATACAGGGCTTGGAATTTTGTGAGGCCTGTAGAATTTTTCAATATTTCTGCATAAATATGACCAGAACATCATCAGATTTTTGCACAAGTCCTAAAAGTCGATAAAGAGAACCCAATTAAACAAGTAGATATACAATATTACACCTGGTCATTTACTGTGGAAAATAAGCCAATAGTACATGTCTGGGACAAATCCCTGGTTTAAGTCAGAGTCTACTGTTCCATCAAAATGCGTAAGATATGCTGGCCCAGATGCAGCAAATTCATACCACCTCCATGTTTTACAGATGGGATAAGGTTCTTATGCTGTAATGCACTGTTTTTCTTTCTCCAAATATAATGCTTATAATTTAAACCTAAATATCTATTTTGGTCTCATCCATCTACAAATGTAGTAGCCTTTTAAATTGTCCATGTGACCTTTAGCAAACTGTAGACTGGCAGCAATGTTCTTTTGGGACAGCAGGGGCTTTCTCCTTACAACCCTGCCATGCACACCATTGTCGTTCAGTGTTCTCCCGATGACGGACTTATGAACATTAACATCAGCCAATATGAAAGAGGCATTTAGTTGCTTAAAAGTTACCCTTGGGTTTCTGTGGCCTATGACACGTCGTGCTTTTAAAGTGATCTTTGTTCTTCGATCAGACCTGCAGAGGGTAAAAATGATTTAAAATTTCCTCTATCTGTCTGACAGTGAGATTGGTGGAATCCAAACTCTTTAGAGATTAGAACACATAATTAACTAGACATAATTGTGATTGTAGCATCTTTATCTTTTATCTTTCATCTTTAATAGTCTTTAAAAACAATGCAGATGTTAAATGTCATGTGATATTTGATCCTAAATATATAACCTATAACTGCAAATGGACAAATGATCACCTTACCCTTATGCAAGCCATTGCCATTAAGCCATATTAAGGCATATAAATAAATTAAATAAATTATGGAAATAATTGTTTTGGCCACAGTTCGTTCAGAGGAGTGAAAGGGAGATAAATATCCATGCCTGAGTGTGTTAGGTAGCTGCTGCATAAAGGATGACAGAGGTAATACATCCTTTCATAAGCCTTAAATATATAATGCCATTTTACATTTCAAATTGCAAATGGTGATGTATTTTGCCACAGTTACTGATTTGGTTAAGGCCCTGAGCACCAAACAAGCGTAATATTTCACTTCAGTCTTATTTCTTCTGTGTGCCATGTTTAGCACAAACATACTTTTTTAACTGAAAATAGAAGTGAATGCAATATTTATGCCGTATTCTACAGTTTATGTCCACAGTCTTTACAGAACATGGGCTATAGCTTATACCTATACAGTTGCAATGCTAATCCTGGCATGAATTAAATATCCAGTTTGCCCCAGGAAGAGTGAAAATCTCATTGAATTATATTTAATATATTTAGTAAACCACTGCAAGGAAGCACAGAAAGGTATGCTCCACTACTCCACTGCATACCCAGTGTACAACAATTGCAGCATTCAGCTTAACCAATGCAGCATTTAACTGGTAATAAAACAATCAATACAAATCTTCTGAAGTCATAAACAGTTCACTTGTGCAAATCCATACAACTTTTCTGTATCCATGCAAGACACAATGTCAGACACCAAAAATGGAAAGTAAAAAAAAAACAAACTGCCATAACAATAGGAAAGAGCAATAGCAACATACTGAATAATTATCAGAAAATTACACGTGGCTATTACTGTGAATATTCATTTTTTAATGTTTTAATGATAAAAAAAAAATTATGGGCAATATGGGATTGTCCAAGTCATAGACAGCCGCATTAAAACCAGTGAGATTGTACGTGTTCAATTATCAATCACTACTACAGCAATGCTGGTTTTATAGAAGGTGTGTTATAGAAACAGGTGGTTATAAAATTGTGAAATATAAACCTGTCATTTGATCAGTGACTAGACAAGGAAGGCCTCTTTGCCTTTAGGTGCTTTTTAATGAAAACAATCATTCTTGCTATTCATGCACTCGGGGATTTATTAGCTCATAAAAGGAGACAATGGAGTGTTTTTAAGCATGATAATGGTAGGTGGCAGCTGCGTTATAATAATGACTTCGCTTTGCTTGATGCTCCTGTTCACCTTGATTTAGAAAGCGTCAAATAAACCGTTAGACTCCTTATCATCAGCTGCCTACCACCACTACAGCGTGTGTGACTGGTTCAGTGGTGTAAACAATCACGTTCCATAGTACATGGTCTAAATAATCAGGCAGCAATTAAAAACAAATCTTGTTTTATCCCTCTTTACTGGTTTTGCCCCGTGTTTTATGATTTCTGAAATGATCTGCCTGGAGGGGCGTACACACAGGAAGCCCACTGCTTTGTAACTGAATGTTTGATTGACATATAACGTGAATCTCCCAGACATTTCAGGCCCGCCCACTTTGCATCACCAACAGATATTTTGCCTGTCATCACTCCAAGTCGCTGAATTTCAGTGACATTACATGGTCACTTGTTGCCACATTTTTTGCATAATGCTTCATTTGTGCACACACCTTTATGATAGATACAAGATAGCTGTGTCATTTAATGGCAATGGCAATAAACTTCACTCTCACATAAAAATTTGCAGATCTCTGCAGACCACTTGCAACAGAGTGTAAGATCAAATTAATGACACTAAGTGAGTTTTTTCTGGCTATGAGACCCATTTATAAATGAAGGATAAAAAAACTTCCAAATATCTGATGCTAGTAAAGATTATTGGTAAATATAGTGGTGTTTACCAGACATGTACACTATATACAAATGTATCTTCCATATATACATACAAGCTGCTAATCTCGGGTTATAGACCCCAAGAAAGGACTGGGAGTGGGACTTACAGGGGTGCAGCCATCTGACAGAGTTGTCATGCTCACTGAAGTGCTCATCTTGTCTGAGGAAGAGAGCGAGAGAGGGGAAGGGCTTCGCTTCTCCAGAATATCCTGTCCTTGCACAAAGTCTTGCCAGGCAGGCTGGGCGCTGTCAATCAA
The DNA here is from genome assembly GCA_030068315.1 of Chrysichthys thysi. Classification (NCBI taxonomy): domain Eukaryota; kingdom Metazoa; phylum Chordata; class Actinopteri; order Siluriformes; family Claroteidae; genus Chrysichthys; species Chrysichthys thysi. Next base: position 5,294,559 of record JAQLOM010000018.1, read on the forward strand.
ATCAATTTACAATTAAAGCTATTAAACGCACAGACGACTAAACTTAATTTTACAGTATCTGAGAAAAATACAAATGGAGACTTGCTCATAGTATCCACTGTAATTTTAATTTTATTCAATCAGCAATTCGAAAGAATCGCTAAGCTTTATTTACTTATCAACTAATAAAATCTCTTTTAAATACTGAGACGCAATTTTTAAATAAAAAAAAAGAAAAGAAAAAGAACAGATAGAGTTTTATGATGTCTATGGTTAGACAACACAGATACAGCATTTTAATGTTTCCTTTAAATATATTACATTTCCTCACATTTCACCAACTGATATTTAAGTACATAAGTATAAAACATTTCCTTGTACATTGTTTTTACATGGATTTTTAATTCTTGGTACCAGCACCACCTCTTTTAAATAAAGGCATATTAAAAATCATTTAACACTGAAGGGAAAGTAGTATCATTTTTTACATTTTTTTTTTTTGCAACTGACTTGTTTAGATTTTGTCTTTAGTTAATGTGGGATATATTAATTAGCAATTCATGTCAGCATGTTAAAATGCTAATGCATGGTCTACACTAGGTTTGTGCAGGAAAATATAGATCCCCCCCCACTTGTGACAGCCTTCAAGAAGGAAGAAAAACAAGTATTGTTTTTTTTATCATCTTTTAAAGTTCAAAGAGGACAAGAGAATGTATTCATCTTACCAGCTGTGAAGCGTAAGTTTTTAGGTGATTCAACAGTAATGCGCAGTAAAAGTAAAAAAGTAGGATAATTGCATGAATGTGCAGGTGTACAGGCGTTTATAATAAAGTGGTTGGTGAGTGCATGTGTGCACATATGAGCTCGTGTCCACCTGTGTGCGTGTGTGTGTGTGTGTGTGTGTGTGTGTGTGTGTGTGTGTGTGTGTGTGTGTGTGTGTGTAAAACTTACTTTTGCATTGGATATCCTCCATCAGTGATGAACTTCATGCTCTGCAATGTCTTCAGCTTGTCCTGAGAAGATGATAGAGTAAGACAGTAAGATTTAACATTGACGTAAAGCAAAAACTTGAGGAAAAAACCCCACATTTTGTATGATATTCACATACACTTAATTTGTAGACTCAATAGCAAGAAGTAATGTGAAACATGATAATCCCACTTTCCTCATCATAAGATACCAACGTAACAAAAAAATCTTTCTTTCGTGATTCTTTTAGAAATGGACTGAGGGATCAGGAACAAGACTTCCAGTTAACTAAAGAAGGGTCACATGGAGGTCAAAAACAGCCATCATTTATATCAGTCTCACATCCGCGAAACAACACTGATAATCTCAATTATATCTGTGCCTAAGCTAATTAGGAAAAGTGAGATCCAGATAATTCTGGGTAATTCTGTACTATGAGCCAAGCTACCCCTTATCTTTCAGTCCTTCTCTGTCATTCCTGAGAGAGAGAGAGAGAGAGAGAGAGAGAGAGAGAGAGAGAGAGAGAGAGAGAAGACACTTTACTACCGCTCAAACTCCCCCGGGTTAA
>JAQLOM010000018.1:5373945-5385785 GCA_030068315.1 Chrysichthys thysi
TAAATTTTTATGTATTATTACTTTTATCAGTTTCAAGTTATTTCAGTGACCATTGTGGGTTTTTCTTTCTTTAACAGCAGGGTACCAACAATTTTGTCCACGTCTGTATATATATATATATGTATATATATATACATACATACATACATACATACATACACACACACACTGGTATAGCAAGAAAAGCTGGGTGGCTAGAGTCTATGGGTTTACGATGAAAGCATTCAGCTGTGCTTATGTGAACTCCCTACGTGTAATCAGTACAGAACATTCCAAGTCAGAACACGTAAACAAAAAACCCAGGATGACGACAGCTGCGTTTGCTTTCCCTCTCCCTACTCCACACTGTCTCACGTATGGACACGAAATTCAATCATGCATCTTGCTTATCAGTAAGGCGAATGACGGCAGCAGAATGCATTTTTACAAGCTGTAATGCTCAGAACAATTGTAATCAATTCACCTAGTGAGCTGAAGTGGTCAGTTTTCTGACCAGGGCTTGAAATATACACTGCTTTGCACGTAGAGTTTCTAAAACATGTTCTCTCTAAAGTTATTTTTCACTTAGTAAAAGCACACTGGGTTTCAGAGAAAATATTTGATCCGTTATATTATATAGTCAGGTCTATGCAACTGATTAACACGTAGCCAGTCTGTCACATTTTCCTCTCCTTTTAACTTTAAAGTGTATTCAGCTGTTTTCTGTACGTGGGAGGAATCCGTTTTTTTGGTTTTTTTTTGCACACTAGGACAGATTCCAAGGGAAGGAATGAGTGCACACAAGAGAGCAGACTCTTGAGATGTTATTCTTGCCTGCCTTTGTGAACATTCTTGCGTAGCTCCCCGACCTCACTTCAAAAACTAAACCTCTTCTGAGAATTTCCTCATTTTTCTTCTCTTCAGAGCTTTCCTAAGCCTGCTTTTATTCTTCGTTTAACATGAATTGGTCTTGCATGGTTTGTCTGTTTGTCGTCTCACTGGTTCGGCACTGTCCAGTGATTTACAGCAGCCCAATGACTAGGACTCCAGATGCAGGCTCGCAAATTGTGGTGGACTGCCCTTCCAGCTGCAAGTTTGTCTTTCTTAACAGGACATTGACAACTAAGGTAAGTGTTGCATCATGAAATACTTCATGTGTACGGGATAAATAGTTAAATGCACAACGTAATGTCATTTTATAATTGGAAATATGGGACAACAGACTCTCTCATTTGTGCATAAATGGTAAAGTAAAATTTTTTTATATTTCTAAGTAACCTCAAGTAACTCCTCATGTTGTACACAGTACAAAACAATCCACTGTACATTCTCAAATCCATCATCTGAGTCCAGTCCATGTACTTAAAAGTATGGCCCTGTGGCACGTTAACAAATTATTACTGTATACATATAAATTACATAAATGACCAAGTAATGAAGAGGACTTGTGTGTCTAAGTTCGGGTGTTTTGCTCAATTTTTCCATTTGCCCTTCTTGGCAGGCAGCTGTCCTGTTGCCTCCAGGTATTTATTCACAAGATCCTCTTGAACAGAAGGCAGGCATGGCTGATATCTGCTGTATTCCATAGTGTACTCTCCTTTCCCCTATGGAAGAAACAGAAATGCTTGAATTAATACCCAAATATTGTACTTCAACACTTAACAAGTGTTCCTAAAAAGTAGTCTAAATAGTGCTTAGTTCTGTATAACACAGTTCGGGTTTAGGGTGCGGACAAAGAATCATCGAAATGAACAACGTCAAGACAATGTTTAGTACTTTGTAAGGATAGTTTATGTTGAGGCCGGGCTGGTCGAGTGATGGCAGAACTATGTTTTTGGTCTACATCGAGCAGGAATTACAAAAATTCTGGCAGAGAACTGGGACCGCCTTAAAACCTGATAGGAGTCTGAGTACCAGTAGAGGTGTTTGTGACCATTTAACCACTGAAAATCTTAAAAAATTGTCCATGCAAGTTCTAGCTGTCCATGCAATCATGCATTTTAAAATGTGCACTTAAAAAAAAAAAAAAAAAAAAAAAAAAAAAAAAAAAAAAAAAAACAGCTGACACGTATATAGTGGCATGACATTTGCAAATACGTTATACATTACTACACATGGCTTTAAACAAACATCGGGAAAATATAGAGAAGCTAGTTGTTAAACTTTCTATAAAGGTTACAAAGCTACACTGTGCAGTTTCTGTGCAATTTATCATTCAGCTCAAAAATCGACATGAGATGTGAAGGCTTTTTTTTTCAGTTGTAATAAATAGCTTTTAAATACCTCGGTGCAAGAACGCAACTCGGTGGAATAACCAAACATGTCGTTGAGTGGAATCTGGAAAAAACACAATGATAGGAAAGTTAGGATTTAAGTCACAGCTGTATATTTTTGGTATGATAGAAGTGAATAACCGAAATCAGATTAAATCAATCCACAGAAAGCCCAGCATCATATACACATTCATCTTACAAGAATGCTCTCTGAAGTTTCTCAGTTTTGAATAAATTCACATTATGATAATGTAGAACTTTACTTCTGCTTTTACTTGAAATTCCAGCCTGAATTTTTTCACCGTTTGTGTGCACAGGCTTACTTAGTTTATCCAATAAAAAGTGCCTCAGAGACCTCACTACCTGATCCAAATTCACCGTATTACACTGATGTAAAGGAGAAGTTTGCTGAATATTCACTTACATCAGCATACAGGGTGAAGTAGCCCTCAGATCCATCTTGTCCGGTGATGACACCATGGCGGCGGTTGACCCCGGCGATGACGGTTCCCTGGAATTCGTTGGGGGCGACGATCTCCACGGACATGATGGGCTCGAGAATCACCACGTTAGCATTTTCCATTGCTGTTTAAAGGAGAATTACATGTGCATCAGTATTTACAGAAACCCGACACTTTAGGAAATGCATTAAAATCTTGCAATCCATGACGTGTTTGTTCGTTATAGTCCAATTACCAAAAAAGTAAACAAACAAACAAATAAATAAACGACTGAGCTTGAAACAAAACAGGACCGAAGTCAGACCGTAGAAATTTCCAGAACAAAATTCCTCAATCATAGCAATCACATCTTTACTCTCATTTTCACACCGAAAGTGTTTCCTGAAGTGTTTTTAGTTCTCGTCTCCCTGGGAACAAACATGTTTCAGGTTTTCCATCTATACCTACTCAATCGAAATGCAACCCTATCCATGCTGCTTTGTTGTTTCTTTCATGTCTGCGTAAAGAACTCCCTCTTCCTCGTGGTTATTCCTTGAGCCAGTGTCTCTTATAACTGTCTCCAGATATGAACAAGATTTGTTCTTAGCTTGAGAGTGTGATAATTTCCCATAGCCTGTCCACTCCAATCATTAGCATTCATTAATGAGATACTAAATCAACCCTTATGCTTATCGATTATGCTCGTTGACATAAAGGCTGCAGAGTGGAACTGCATGCTGACCCTGTTTCATAGCGCCCTCTCCTGCTCGGATAAACGAGATCTCGTTCGAGTCCACCATGTGATGTGCTCCGTCGTCCAATACGAATCGCACGCCAGATACCTTATGGCCTGTCAGAGGCCCCTTCTCACATGCCTCCTTGAAACCCTATAGGGAACAGAAGGAAAGAAAACGTTAAGGGTGAAGAGTGAGGGCAGGAGAGAGAGAGAGAGAGAAGAAAGGTTGCACAAAGACTGTGGGAACAAAGAGCTGAGATAAGAGACGAGGACTTTGTTTATAATTCTTAGCTTCGTTCTATCCTTTTGAAACTTCAAGGGGATTACAAACGTGCGCTTGAAATTCTAATTGGAGTTGGTGATCAATAACGCATAATCCTATTCCGAGGCTTGGCAATGCTCAAACATCTAGCCCTGGGCTGTATACTGAAGCCCAGTTACCGTACTGTAAAATGTACTATAAAGTGCAAGTCTCCAGAGTGCCACTCACTCACTCACTCGAGGTCTTGGTTTAATTGCCCAACACTGCTCCGACCCACTCGAAATGTCAAACACATGATGTATTTGTAGGCCTGGGTGTTTCATACGACGTGCCATTTAGATCAATCAAAGACGTGACGGACATGGAGTTCTTCCTCGTTCAGCTCCAGGAGGATTTTATACCGTTCATTAACACCATTACAAGCTTTAGAACGTGTTTCTCCTTCAAATTGAGAAACAAGAAGATCATCTGGATTACCGTTTACACTGTTGCGCAAGGAAACTGATACATCACATGACAAGTAAAGAAACTTGCCTTTTCAACAGCAGGCACAAACTGTTTGGGTATGTTGGTGCCAACGGTCTGGTCTTCAAATTCGACCTTGGTGTAAGTTTCTGCATCCAAAGGTTCCAGTACTCCCACCACTTTACCGTACTGCCCAGACCCGCCGGACTGCTTCTTGTGAGTGAAGTCAAACCTAGAACCCAGAAAACAGAACAGCACAGATGTTTCCTCCGCCTCTCATAAAAGTAAAACTCCATGTACTCATACACGGCATCTGAGCATTCAAATTCAATTGAATTCTCGTTTGAATGATTTAATATCAATAAGAATGTCAGATCAATGTTACACCACAAAGGCTGCGGAAATGCTCAATACCCTCTATAAACACAAAATGAAATATCTAGTCATGAAATAATGATATACACATTCATACAATATTAGGAATATTATAAAGATCATTCATTGTAATGCAAGACTTTGATTGTTCATAGGAAAAAACAATTCGATCTGGGAATATCTGATCAGACAAATTTGCTTAAAGAATAAAATAAAAGTTACTCTGTCATTAACACAGAAGTCAGGCGTTCTGTCTCTTTAAGGGAAGGCGGGACAGTTAGCAAAGACAGGAAGCAGGAAGGGCATTGCACACAGCTGTCCCAGCAACTCCAGCACAACCGAGGGAGTTGAAGAGCATTAAGACGTTCTGTGTGTGTGTGTGTGTGGACACCACTGGACTTTTCTGCCTCTTTTGTTTACCTAGTCCCAGTCTTTACTCATGAGCAACATGATCTGAAAAACCAGGGCCAAAGTCTACAAGCTTAGCAACCACACCCTTTCTCTTGTGGTTTTTATTGCTTTGCTTCTCAGGACAGTGGGGATCAGGACGGGCTAAAGATGACTTCAAGAGAACTGAATCCTAAATTTTATGAAGCATCACGGGCAGGCCACGTTATCCAACACTACATCAACACCGTCCATGGCTCGCCGTTCAGGATGTATGTGGTACCCCAGGTCCACAAGGCAAGAACAGAGGTGAGGAGACACAGGTGCAAAGCCAAATGGCCAGCATGACATGTACTTAAGAAATCTACTTCTTCACTTTTGTACAGTAAGATGAGGTCAAATAACTGGTGGGGGACCTGTGGGTTCATCTCTCACTGATAGGACATGGGTGAATCGGGGATGAAGTACTTCCTCGAATTCTCTGTGAAGGACACCGTCGGTGAGGTGAGTTCAGCTTTGCTATCTTTTAAACCCCCTCTTTGCATTCATGGTAGAGTCTGCTGCGGTGTGTGTGTGTATAGGAAGATAAGATTAACCCTTGACCTATTTACTTTCTCTGAAGTGCTGCTAACTGAAGATGTGACTGAATGAACTCAAAATGACTCAGCAGTAGATACATGTTGTTCTTGAAAGATTGTGATAATCTATTACTTTACCGATTAGATAATCTGTCATTAGACTTAGTGTTTTGTTAATTGGTGAATTCAGAAGACCACTGCGTCAGTGTTAACCCTGATAATCAATCACCTGTGTAATATTTCACTTTAGCGTTTAGGCCTTAGTCAGTTACCATTCATACAAGTTACCGCTTACCCAAAATGAGAAGCAAAAACCTTCTCAGACAGGTTGTCTGCTGCTCCTTTACTTTTGTACTGGAGTGACAAAGCTAATATAGCTAACAAGTACTGAAAAGCTACAGCTGCTAGTTTGGTATTACGCAAACTGCATTAGGAAGTCATCAGAACTGCACAGACATCCTGTTATCTACACAAGACGACGTCGCAGGGGTACGAATAACAGCAGGACCGTCTACTGCTGTACTACAAACAACGAAGCCTCAATCAACAATAACCAGATCAATGCAGTCATCCCTACTGTATTTGGTAGATGATCATTTTTCTCCAAATCCCGAATGAACCTGACTAAAGCATGGTGTGCTGCAGAGTTCAGAGGGCCGGTGCTCAGCGGAGGTGCTCTTCCCAAGAGGGCAGACACAACATTCGCCTCAGGTCCAGCTCTCCTGTGATGACCTACCTCGTCTCAATACCTCTGATAAGGAGCAGGCGTTCTACCAGCAATACAGTGCCAGTAGCAATCCTGTAACTGCAACCTACATACCAGGTATGACCTCATGCAGCTCTGCAACCTACACTGAGACCAGGAGCCAGATTTCTAAAAGAGCTGTGCTAAGCCACAGATGTCTGTATCCTGATGGGGTGCTTGGGATTCCTATACGTGTGTGTGTGTGTGTGTGTATATACATACAGGTGCTCCCCTGGTTATGGTGGCCCGATTTACGATTTCTCGAATTTATGATGACGAGTACAATACCCTAAAGATCGTAAAATAGTTAAGATTTGTGGGCAGGCATCGCTGGCAGGCCAGCGTAACAGCATATGAAGTACGATCTGTTTGAACGATGCCCAGATGTACACATCACTCACCTTGCGTGATGCCTCACTCTCTCCCGCAACTCGCGGAGTTAACTTGTGTATCGGTGTACTGTACAGTGCATTACTGCATGTTTTTTGTGTGCTTCAAGAGCGAATTTGAATTCAAAAGTATGTCTTCTAAACACCCCTACAGGAAAAGGCTAGACTAAGCTAGGCTAAGCAGAGGTTTGACGTACGATATATTCCACTTACGATGGGGATATCAGAACGCATCTCCATCGTAACCTGAGGACCGAGCGCACACACGTATATGAAGGTTTTGGGGCAGTTTTACGGAGGTTGTGGGACAGTGACCTCAATTCCAGCAAGGCACTGAAGTTACCCGTAAACATTAACAGCATTACAGTAGCAAACAGTGGAGGAACTTCAAGGTTGATTTACTACTTGCCTTTTGGGGATTTTTTTCCCCACTGCACTTGAATGGGATCCGACATTATGCCATATATAGAAGAGTTTTTTTGTTTTTTTCTTTCTTTAATGGCGGTAGTGCACTTAAATATCTACTCATGAAAATCCCGTGATTATTACATCATATCAAGCTCAAGTGTCTGCATTGCTTCTTGCTTCACCTATATGTATCCGCATAGTACCTTTGGTAGCATAGAAAAAGGGTTCACCAAGTTATGCTTATCCTCCTCTCTCTCTACAGACAGCCATGGTCACATGGAGCCCGATATGGTCCCTTTCTGGCACTTGGGATGGTTATCTGCCAGCTTTGTCATGCTGAACGAGTCCAATGAAAACACGCTGTACAACATGGCTCAAGTGACCAATATCAAACAGCTGGTGAGAAGATTATGTTGGGATTGTTAAATTCTGCCTGTACTGTACTCCATGTGGTTCACATGGTACTGCATAAGCGCAATTTTCAACTGAGTAGCAGGTCCTTTTTCTTGTTCCTTTGTCATTCTTAATTTCCCTTTGGTTCTCCATGTTAAACATTCCAGAAAAGCGAAGACGACCAGCTAAAGTTCGAGTACGAGGTTCTCCTTCATGATATGGTTTCCCAGGTAACCGCACATACCAATGGAGCGGAACAGTTAATATGGAGTTAACTGATCTTACACGTGCACTAAAGTCACTTTTTATGTTAATGCTGATCGCAGGTTGAGCAGTTCTTAACTTTTATTCATGCTTTGGGTTTTTTTTCCCCCCAGGAGATTATTCGTTGGAAGCTGCTAATCACCTGGTCTCCAGCAAAGAGTGTAAAAGTGGTAGAAACTGAACTGCTGCCACGATGCCACTGCAACCAAAACGCTTAAGCTGCAAATGATCCATCTCCTCCCCACCCCCCCCAAATCTCAGTTGAAGTAAATATTCACTTATCGCGTAATTTGCAATTATAAAAACATTACTCTACGTTACTACATTAGAAAGTTTTATCTTGAAATGGCTGCCACATTTTACCTGCAGCTGTAATAATTGGATCGATGCTTTGAGTAAACAAATAAGCATGCTCGCTCAAATACTACTCTTGATGTTTCATATGCACACTTTCTAGAAAAGTGCAATTGGAAAACAAATGAACTATAACTATAGGATATGGTTCAAGTGTTGGAGGTGAATCATTAGGAAAATTTTCACAAGAGGGTAAACACAGGATCACACATGGGGTTGAGAGATGTATGTAAAATGTAGTGACCTGTGGGGGAAAAAAATAGCCTTTAAAGGCTTTAATTCTGTTCAAGCAAGGATTTGTATCCAAATTGAAATCTGTGCCTGGTTTACAGTATATTGTGTAACATCTGGCCTAATGGCTAGTAATCTTGATTTTGGTTATATGTATGGTTTCCCTGAAAACAGAGGAAATAGATTCAAGCTTTGCTAACAAATGCTATAAACAGGCACTAAATATGCACCCTGGTTTGTGTATTAAAAAAAAAAAAAAGTATCTAACATATGGAAATCATTGTTATGGAAAAGAATTAAAAAAAAATAATAATAATAAATCCGGTGAACGTGCCTTCAACAAACTGAACCTCACCTGAACTGCCAATTCTACTCATCTTAAGGGTTCTTGCAATATGAATTATTGCCAAACGTTGCATCAGCAGCATGGTACTTACGGCACAGGGCTGGTCACCGTCTCCCTGAAGGCCACTTTAGGTTTCCCCATCACACACGGGCAGTTATACTCCCTTTCCATTCTCTATAACACAAATCAAAACCCATTCATTGACTATTCTTTGTCCCCACAGAAAGGCAAATCGGATTTATTTCTTAAATCCAATACCAAATTGGATTTGTTAGCTTGGACAGTTGTTGCATGTGCTCACATGACCACAGAGGCAATTCATACATCATGTTCCTACATGAAGCAGTGTAGTACAGATGGAAATAAGATATTTGGTCGGTTACTAAGATGGAGACTTGGCTTTTTACATTATGTGTTGGGTTTTCATTAGGACACAGGTCTGAACTCAAACAGTGTGGGCAACAGCAACAAAAACCTAAGACGGAAAAGGCGTTAGATCAGCTTTCGCTGACGTCCCCCCTTGACCTGCCTTCCGGCTGTTTTTGTACGTTATGTTGTTCATCAGATGTTGGGGAAAAAAAAACAAACCCCAACACCCACTCACATAAAATCCAATCTGACTGATCAAACGTAGTTTTGTGTCCAGAAATCCAATTCTAATCAGATGTGAAAACACCAACAAATGTGACACGAATCCGATTAGAAAACTCGATCTTTCGGTTTTTCGTTCCCCAGATTGCCACTACCCGCTTAACAGCATGAAATCCCAAATGACTCCACCTTTATTACCTTAACCACCTTCAAGTATTCTTTACAACTTTTAAGTCAGGAAGAAAGAAAACAGAACGCCTAGGATAAATTACAAAGCTCAAAATGCCTCACAGAGAAGATTTTATGAGCGTTCTTTGATTTATTTCACGGTTGTAGTGCGATACCTGCGAGTAGATCTCCAGGTGTAACTCTCCCATGCCTGAGATTATGGTTTCCTTGCTCTCGGGGTCAAAATGCACCCTGAAAGTGGGGTCCTCTCTAGTGAAGCGGTTGATACCCTTGGAGAACTTGTCCGTGTCGTTCTAAAGGCACGAGAGGACATTGTGGGTGAGTGTTTATCTGCTGCGTGATTTAGTTTTATGTCCGCGTGGGTAATGGATATACATAAATGCAACACTTACTTTATTGGCTGGTTTTATAGCCATTGAGATGACTGGCTCAGGAATATGAATGGACTCCTGCGCACCAAACACAACGCAAGTACATCAGATATGGGAACCTCCAGCATGCGCTAAAGAAAAGCTATGTAAATATCTAAAAGGCGACAGAGCTCGGGGAGGAAGTTTGTCCGAATTTTGCTCTGCTTAGCTTTACATAACAACCACGGCATCTCCATATGATTTATTCTGCTGTTAATCCTGTAGCTGTGTGTAATTAGGGTGTACTGTCTACACACATGGTCCTGGGTAATTCGCTGAGACTGCTTGCATGTCATAATCACATCAAATGAATTCCCCAATTAACAAGCCACAACCATGCTTTAGGTAAAGTTAGATAATTGACTACGGTTATATATTGGAGCTATTGACTATAATACATAAAACAAATAAACCCCAAACTAATCCCATTTAACTAAAAACTATCTCAAGATGTTTACCCGATCATACAGTATGACCTGGTATAAGAGCAGTGTATTTTAGTAGTATTCGGCATACCATCGAGAGGTTGGCGCTCGTGCGAGCTGTAAAGGTGTCTCCGCTGGCGCAGTCGATCCCGAACAGGGCGCAGATATCACCTGCATACACTTCCTCAACGTCCTTTGAATTCAAAAATAAATAGAAAGGAAAAATTCATACACAGGTTTCTCAGAGGCGTACACATTTGCCACTTAAAAACACTTCTGAAGTTTTTAAGGCCTCCCACGGGATTACGAAGGACAAAAATCACCAACACGGTGATGTAATACTCTACAACACTTTTGAAAACCAAAATGCACATCGTTTTATAACACACACCACCCTCTTTGAAGATTGTAGGCTGTGGTCAGTTGCACAGACCTTCAAATTCTAATTACTTTTTTTTTTTTTTTTTAACTAGTTCATGATATTTAAAATCTGAATATTTCCTGGTATGTGGTGTATATGCATATCATTTTAAAATAGTTTTAAAACAAGTATGACCAAAAAAAAAAAAAAAAGCTTTGAATACAACAACACGGAGGCAACAAACGCTACGGAGTGTCACACAGACACACATTCTCACCTCCATCTGGTCTGCATGGAGGCACACCAGCCTCTGCACACGCACTCTCTTGGTTGTGCGGGTGTTGTAAATGTACTCGCTCTTCTTCAGACAGCCCTGATACACGCGCACATAGGTCAGCTGGCCAAAACGCCCGGCCTACAACCACACACACACACACACACCAGAATCAGAAGGTGGGATGTGAGAGCACAAAACTACTAGTGTAATATCTTGCATTTAGACAGGCATTATTTGTGTCTCACAATTTGTACTAAAACATTAAACTGTGTCCATTCTGACTCAGCTAAAATTCAAATGCAATTTCGCCCTCAGCTCGAAGCATAACTCCACCCACTGCATCATTTTACAAAATTCTAAAAAGCGGATGAGAGGCTAGAGAGGTGTTTGGGAGGAGGAGCATGGATGTATGAAGCAGGTTTTGCTCAGTGAGTCTTATACATCAACGTACAGTGGAAGCTCTGGTCACGAACGCCTCCGAATACGAACAAATCGAGTCCCGACCAAATAATTCGCCAAAACTTCGCATCTGGGCGTGACCACATAATCGGGTGCCGAACAAACACAGGCCCGCCCGGCCGTTTTCCCCTTCTTCTTCGTACGCGCAAATGTTTTCCTGTTTTCTGTTTGCGTAAGAAAGGTCCCAAAGTCCTGTATTGCACATGGGTGCCAAGAAAGTGGAAGTGGCAGTGACAGTAAGAAGCCTGAGCGTATAACAGTTGAAATAAAGAAAGAAATAATCGCAAAACTTGAGAAGCGCCACCGTATCCCTCCGCCACCGTCCACCTACGCCAGCGACTACGTCTCCTCCCACCTGCATTAAAATCATCTGTTTATTTCATTTAGATTTATTTTTCTATCCTTAAGGTAATTTTAATTTTATTCTAGTGCTGCCACTAACGACTAATTTTCTAACGACCGATTAATCGACTAATTTTTCGATTAATCGATTAATCTTAACG
>JAQLOM010000018.1:5420192-5431774 GCA_030068315.1 Chrysichthys thysi
GGTGTTGGGGTGGCATGGTGTTTAACAGGAATGGGGTGGCATGGTGTTGAGGTGGCATGGTGTTTAACAGGAATGGGGTGGCATGGTGTTGGGGTAGCATGGTGTTTAACAGGAATGGGGTGGCATGGTGTTGGGGTAGCATGGTGTTTAACAGGAAGTTGCATCCAAATTTCCTGAAGATAATAGGAAAAAGAAAGTCACTCTCTTATTATTGTCATTGTTGTTATTGTTACATTTTCAGTGACGTTGTGCCGATGTGGTACAACCTAAATACTCAAAATAAAGATTAAAACTATAATAAATAACATCAACAACCAAAGTATCTGAATAGCCTTAATATCAGTGCCACCATCATGGATCGTCATTAAACACCTTTTGTGTATTTGCCAATTCTATGCTTAAAAAAAGTCCAATTTGCTAATAATTTAAATGCAACATGGAGAAATAAGACAAAAAAGAAATATTGTTTCTTGAGATGGGGTAAAGGATGTACACACACACACACACACACACACACACACACACACACACACACACACACACACACACATACATACATATATATATATATAAATTTTATTTTAACCCCTGTAACATTAATCATAAAGTCAGAATATGCACAATACAAATGCTTTCATACTGCTAACTCTCCTTTATAAACACTGTAATATAAGAAATAAAAATGCTCATGTCTTCACCGCTATCAACTCATGGAGTGCTGAATAACATAACGAGAACTGTTGAAATTTAGGAACATGGAAAAAAAACCCACAGGACTAGAGTTAAAAACGCCCTGAATCCAGTGGAACCGAATCAATTACGGTCCAGCTATCTGTGTTTGTTAACTTCTCTTGCTTTCATTTTGGAGACGTTGCTCTGTAAACCCACGCATTTACGTTGCTGCTGTAAATCCTTTGAGCTCCTTCCATCCATGAGCAGTTTCATCATTCAGTATGATAAAATATTGATATTTCACAGTGTTTACTGGAAATTTGAATTTGCGGGGAAAAAAGAGCCTTATGTTCATCCCAGGACACGTATACCCAAAATACTCAAACTCAACATCCTTTCAACATACTGTACTGTTCGCCTTTATGTTTACTCTACAGCTGTACTCTGTAATGACTCATTAGTTCATGTCGCTTGCCAAATCCAAATCTACACATCTACACTTTCTACACCTGTGTACGGAACCCGTGGCAGGTGAGTGAGAGTCAGGAGACATAAAAGCGGGAAAGAAATAAGACTGTTTCACTGCGCCTGATTAATTCTTGTAATTGAACGCGTTAGCGCCGCAAACCTGATTATGGCGGATCTCGGAGTGGCTGAGGAAAAATAAGCAAGTAAGTAAATAAATAAATAACTAAACAAACAAGTGCCCGTCATCAGGCGCTTGGTTACGAATGGCAGTAAACAGAAAAAGGGCTTTAGAATGTCATGAACTTCAATTAGGCGGCGAGAAAGGCAGTAAAACAAGGCTTAATGATGGCATCGCTCCTGAGGATGAAAGCAACCGAAAAGCACTCTAAACAAACGCACACACACGCAGGATGTGGAAGGAGAAGCAGTACTCAACCTCAGGACCTCTGTGTGTAAACCTGGATTTTTAAACGGTGCCCAACACCAACACCCACACACACACCCACACAGAGAGAGAGAGAGAGAGAGAGAGAGAGATAAGTGTCTGAGTCTCCTGCCCTCTCCTCTACCCCTCTCCTCACCAGGCCGAGATATGTAATTCAACGCTCAATCGAGCCCCTCCTGTCTCTGCGGAGAATCTTTTTGCCTGCTAATTGATAGAAATTAAGCCATTAATCAAGCCACCGGCCCATCATTCAAGCCGGAGAAGATGAATACAAACTTTCATAACAACCACCTTCCCCATTTTGGGCCTCATTAGCATTAATTTTTAATGCAATTATGCTATTCTTTTACGCTGAGCTCATAAATTACGGCTCTTTTGTTGCCGGCTGGCCTTGTAAAAGCCCGAGTGAGGCTTTGTAGTCTGAGCTTTAAGGCAATTACTGGCTTCTTCGCTCTTTTATCCCGCTGCATTTCCAATAACCTTCCATCTAATGATTTATCCCGGCGAGCCCCCGACACCCACCCGGAGCTCGACTTCTCCCATTAGCACCCGTCTTATTTATCTGTTCCAATCTGGAGTCTAAATAAAGACTGTGTCCACTCCTGATGGAGAGTGTGCGGTGGAGGCTTCGGGGAATTGGAGAAGGGAGGAAGAAAGACAGCAGCCTTGATTTTAGCTGCAGGCCTGCAGGCATAACTCAACAGCGGAACGTAGTTTAGACGTGGACTTCGCATTATGTACGCAGTGGTAGAGAATGGTAAAATAATGCTAACCCCCCCACACACACACACAAACTTCAGCAGACAAAATCGCTACAATTAAAATGAACGTTCAGCAACATATACTGGTGAAGTTTCTATAACGTACAGTAGGCGACAGAATTTGGACCCCAGGAGTATTCCTGTGTAGCCTCGTGGCTTTGTGAGACGATGAGGTGGCTTTAAACAATGCAGAGCGAATGAAAAAGGTGTCTGACTGGGAGGAAGGTAATAGTTTTTGACTGCATTGATTAGGCGAGCTGGCAGCTTCCGATGCTATCCCTGAAAATGCATCAAGTGCGTAATGAGCAGCTATTAGGGCCATCGATTTGCTGATTTCAATTGATAGCTACCAGGCCAAAGCGGCACGTCAATATTTGCATAACTAATACGCTGCTGCTGGCGGCCTTGACAAATGAGATCTCAATGCGGAGAGGGAGAGAGAGAGAGAGAGAGAAACAGAGACAGGGAGGGAGAGAGAGACGTGGCGTCGTGAGGCCCGTTTCTGGCACAAATGAGCGACAAATTCAGGTCTGAATAAGGATCACACACACACACACACAAAACTGTCTCACACACAGCTGACATAACTCATCAGTGGTCCTGATTTGGCGTGCGCTGTGATGTAGAAGCCCCCTCCTCCCCTCCTTTCTTAGCGTAGGGTCACGTATGAGGACACGGTGGCAGCTCGTGCCAGATGTCACTCGTGTCCCCAGAGAGTAAAAGCTGAACACAGGGATATGAATGATGCAGGTTTGTGTACGCGTGCCGGTGTCCATGGAGGTGAACATCAATGTGCAATACGTACAAGTGCTGCAGCGCAGGATTGCTTTAATCTACATTACATTTCTTTATTGTTCAAAGGAAAACCACGCTAGTGGGTTCATGACCCACAGCAGGCCTCGCAGATGAACACACTGACTCGTTCGTGCTCCGCCATGGATCGGGATCGTGGCCCTCCTGAAATAAATAAATCAAGGAAATAATGTTTGCTCTGTCCACTGCACCTGTGGTGTAGGTGCGATCAGACCCGCTCGACACATCCTGTCTCAAAGATTCGGAGCGTAATTAAGAAACACCGTTGTTTGAAGAATCCATAACAAGTTTCATTATCATCAGGATTAGTATGATTCTTCTTCTACTTATTATTATTATTGCTATTGTTATTGTTATAAGCACCTTACACTTTTCTATTCCTGAACTTTCCAAATCACACGACACATTAGGATCAGTTTTTCATTATTTGTAGACTTCTGACTTACCGGGGTTCGGATTAAACCTGTTTAATTCACGTGACCATTCAAAGGAGCCTATAGTTAAAATAACTTGATAAACATACAAACCTCAGTATATTTGTTGGTTGTAAGCTGCACTGGTTTAACAGACATGACCGAGCCTGATGCAGTCTTTGAATTTTTCAAGTTTTTGGTGTGTTTGTGCGTTGAACTGAACAACCAGGAAAGCAAAGAAAACTTCTAGGCCTCGCCTTCGTTTTAATGCAAGCGCCCCAGTGGTGGATAAAAGTTGAATAAAACAACATTTAAAAAACAAAAAAAACAAAAAACATACTCTCATTTTTGATTTCTGAACTCATTTTAACCAATTGCTTGATCTGAGTGACAATATGGTACAATTGCCCTTCAAATGACTCCTGGAGTCTGTAACAGAAGTGCATCAGCTCAACCTCACCTAATACACAGCGAGTGATTATAGTGCAGCACCAGGAGTGCTCTGGGTAAGCGGCTCTCGAGTAGGCCGAGTTTTATGGCGTGACACAAACTTTCGTCATGTGGCAGCACGGAATGAATGGGAACGTTTACTGGAAAGAGAGCATAAGTGATCAACAGCACAAATAAGAAAAAGCACATTTCAACCCTGCGCTATTACCAAGCAAAGACCTTTGAGACCTCTCGTTATCTACTGGCTCACGAGACTGAGGTTCAGAAATATACAGGTTCTCCAGATAAAGTTAACGCAAAGTGAAGGCAACTGCTGCCAGAAATTCACCTCCAACGTCCATATTTTAATACTTTAGATTTTTTTAATTAGCAAGCACCCATTTAACCAGTGTGCCAGAGGTTTCACTTAAACCGCATGTTTTGTGTGTCTAAGAGGGAGACGTGGCTAATAAGGTCCAGCTGTGTAAGTGCAGGGTGAGTGTCCATAGATGGCCTCACGTACCTGCAGTGTCTCACAGCACTGCGTTCCTGATTCAGACTGTCGGGTGGTGTGCGTGTGGATGCACGTGTGTGTGTGTGTGTGTGTGTGTGTGTGTGTGTGTGTGTGTGTGTGTGTGTGTGTGTGTGTGTGTGTGTGTAAATCCCCCCAAGATCCCCTAATAGCCCTGTAACTTGCTTCATGCTCTTTAAATGGGCATACGTCCAGAAAAGGCCTCTATACCTTCTTGGTGCTCTTGTAATGCAATACATTAACAATATTAACTGATATTCGGTAACAAAGCAACTGCAATAACAGCAGATTGATCGGACAT
The DNA here is from genome assembly GCA_030068315.1 of Chrysichthys thysi. Taxonomy (NCBI): domain Eukaryota; kingdom Metazoa; phylum Chordata; class Actinopteri; order Siluriformes; family Claroteidae; genus Chrysichthys; species Chrysichthys thysi. The sequence goes on from JAQLOM010000018.1 coordinate 5,425,027, forward strand.
CCAGACTCGCGTGCGTACATTTGGCCCAATATATTTGCTAGTTAAACTAATATAGTGCTCCTGCGCGAGTGGACTGCATGTTCCTGACCTGCTGTAGTGCTCGGCTCCGTCAGACGTCATATAAAAGACGCATTAAGGCTCCTTTCGAAAATAACAACGGGTAGAAGGGGAAGACGGGAAAGTGAGAGATTAAATGAATCGGGAGGAAAAGTGCACAGCTCTCGGTTTTCTGCGCAGGAAGCCGTTTCATAAATAACTCCGCAAATTAGGGAAACACTAGAGCAACTAATTACTTAATTGGAGCAGGCCTTTAAAATTACAATGAGGTCATCGGGCTTCAGGGAAACGCTCAGTTACGCACCGTCGATACTCCTGATTTACTTTTACACAGACGTGAACTTTAGGTGGACGAAATCCTATGGAAAGACACAACGTGCAAATCATAAAGGCCAATTTTCCAGTTTCTTTTCTTTGCCTTCTAATGACCCGACAAGCTTCAAATCTATATCTGAGGATACGCCTGACGCGAGAAGCAGCTCACAGCCTTGGCAGTTTAAATAATACAGAGTAGCGGCCCTGGGAACTCCGTTCAGCCTAGCGCTCGATGAGAACAAAGGAATCTTTCGAACACGTCAGTGTTATTGAAATTTACAGAGGAGGAACAAGTATAGCAGAGCTCCATTACATTACACTCAAAAAATAATGAATAATTTGGGGAAATTTCTCAAGAAGCCAGTTGATTAACTAAGATGCTATTTACTGTATTTATAAAAAGAAAAAGACCAGATTTGTTTTTAAAATTCAAACGGACGCCCTCGGCATGGTCCAACCTGACACTGCGGTGACACCGAAAAGGTGAAAAGTGCAATAAGAGCAACAGCCATATCCACTCGCTGAGTGACATTTAACATGTGCGCACCATGGTTACCCGCTGAGTGACCCTTCACCCCAGAGTGTCCCAAACGTGATACCCAATCACAGAGACTGCCCACCTTCCCAAATGTGTGTGTGTTAGGACCACCGGCCACTTCTTGATGAGGTGAGAATGAGCCCACCACCCACACACAGCTCCTAACAGCGAGCCCTGAGGAACTCCTGTCCATCCCAGACCATAAATACAAAGAGTCCCTCAGATGGCCTTACGCACATTCTCACACAACCGTTTATGCTATCGCAGCAGCCCCCACCTCGGGTACGGGCTCTCACTGATGGTAAAGCTTTAGGTAGTAACCCAAGGTGTGTGTGATAGAACATTTATATTGTGTGTGTGTGTGTGTGGACAGCAGCAACTTCTGGCCTCATGTTATTCAAGTTGTTGTAGTGTACCTGGCTAGTGTGACACAGAAACTATAGTGCTGCATGTGAAGTCATACCTGTATTCACAAATCAGAAAAGTGGATGAACACTAGGGTATATGAGTGTTTTAAAAAAAAACAAACAAAAAAAGCTTGTACGTATACTGGTGGTGCTTGTGCTTAGGAAAATGCACAGCTTGGACAGAGTGGTAGCCCAGATTCCCGGGACAAACAGGTTCAACAACTAGAAAATCAAAACAAATAATCTGTACCCAAATTTGCAGCAATTATAGCTGTCGATCGAGTGATCAGTTTGGACAGGTTGTCGAACAGCAAACAAGCTCTTCACCTCCGAGATATCAAGACAGCTTCTAATAGCAAATCTAGCCCTCTTTTACTCCTCCCAATCACCGGCGACATTCTCGCCACTTCACGCGAGCTTATAAGACTGCACCGTGCGTTGCTCTTCTTTCCACAGAAATCAACCAGCAGGGGAAAGTGTGTACTTGATCAGCAGCCATGTCTTTTCAAAAGAAGGTAGGCCAGAGATTTAACTTTAAATTTGAGGTGATGAAAAATCAATAAAAAGGTAATTGCTTGGCTTATCACCGCGCTGGGGAACAAATTGCGAGGAGAGGACGAGCGCCGTGTGGATTTGGTCGCAGCACAATGTGCTTCTTTTTTTTCCCCCCTTCCCAGGTTCAGCAAGCCAGGAGCGGGAAAAGGTCCCCGCGTGATAATTAAATCTTCCCGCACTGATTTTCCGCCAAATTTATTTCCCCTGGGTCCCCAACTCTGATTCAGTGCTTACAGGCCAGGCATAACTAATCGCTTCAGTGTGGGGGACTGTGGACAGGCACAGGGGACGCCAAGTCATTCCGGTTACAAAGGGACGATACGTGACGGCCTTGCAAGGACAAAACTAGCCTAGTAAATGATAAAATATGGATTTCAACACTAATTAGTTTAAATTAATGGTTTGGGGGGGGGGAATATACGCACAATTTCATTTTCCTCTACGTGTAGTCCATTCATCAAGACAAATCCAAATGTTGCTTTAGTAATAGAGGCTTCTGATCGTTAATTAGCTACAAGCAAAAAGCGTTACGCACTACGAATGATATCTCATGTTCACATGCCTGTGTGGTTCACATGATGATGGTAACTTCTAAACCTTTATTTTTGTTTGTGCACAAGTGCGATCACTTAAGTAAAGTGCATTTTTTTTTTAGCAGGAAATGCTCATTAAACATAAAACCTATAGCACCTTTTTTTCTTTTAACAGAGAAGCCTATGAGAATTGTCTAGTCATCAAATGTCACATTTGGATAATAAGTCATAACAACGCATGAGCTGTCGAGGCCTTTGAATGACAATGTCCTACACGATAACACAACAAAATGAACCTACGGATGGGTGCTGACACCGAACGGCAGGACTAATGGCTAACGATGCTGCCGCTTGAGCGAAATGGGAAATCAACATGGGCGCATTTCTTTTAAATAAAACATCACCGGGGATGCGTTCCTTTTTCCATTTCAACATAATCACCAGATAAGCCGACATGGATGATCGGTAGAGTGCGAGGGAGGCTATTATAGACTTACAGACGTGTAAATGTCATTTAATCACACGGCACAGTCATCAGAGCTGAACCAGGTACCAGTGCTGAATAAGCTCTAAACAAATCCAGCCTTTTGTTTAATCAGACCTCTTACGACAGCACAACTTTTTGGCGTCATGATTCCTGCTAAGCGACGAGACTGATAGAGAAAAGCGACGTTTACCAGGTGCTGCATTTCGCCGCTTGTCCTTCACATGGTGGTGGGAGTCACGGTAATTAAAACGCTGAAAGCAAAGCGAGGCCCTTTGCACCCCAGGCTTTAGTCGCGGGGTCACCCGCCTGTAGATTCCAATTTGTGCCCCATTTGTATTCATGACGGGAGCGTGCTAAATATTTAACAGCAGTCCACTTGGCGTTGGCTTTCGCGGTGCCGGGCTTGGAGGTGAAATAATTTGATTTTCGTGTAGATTAACGTGAGCGTCAATGTCCACTGCCTTTTGCCCACCCACACATGAAGCCTTGCATTCTTCTATGTCACTCAATTATATTGACCCGCTGCAACAATTAACAATATTTGTACTTTTTTTTGCTAATAGGCTAGTTTTTATAAAAAAAAAAAAAAACAGACAAACAAAAAAAACAAAACAGGATTCAACTGTTAAAATGATAAAATATCAGGCATTAAATTAACCAAAAACCTCAATCAATTTGTAATTTCTACACCACAAATGAACGTTGCATGGTAAAAGCAACAGCAAAGTCTCTAAATCAAGATTATATTAAGTCTCTGGTTGGGAATTCGAGTACATTCGTGGCTATACATGCTTCCCACGACAGACAGACAGACAGACATTGGGTGCTCTGAATATTAGCCACGGATGTAATCGGATACCTTTTCCTCACTCTCCGATGCAGTTTAGACCTTTTCCTTGGCAGAAAGAGCCTCGTGATCGACAACAGAGCTTGTTAGAGAGAGATGGGGTGTTAATAGGTACAGGGGGTGGGAGAGGAGCCTGTGTGCCTCTGCTTGCGCGTGTGTGTTGAAGGTTGAGGGGCAAATCCCTTGTGAATATTTTAATGACCAGATAATTCTGGAACACAGGCACACAGAGACGGTTACACACCGGCGCCCGTGACCCGGCCGACACACAGCGTAATTAAGAAACAGTTTTCCCCTTTTGCAAGGCAAAAGAGCAGGCCACAGTGTATCTGGCTCTAATGATACGGGTTAAAAGCTATTATACGCCTCATTAAAATATATGATCTCGCGATTAGACCGTGATGGGGGACAGGACCATGTCTTATTCCAACTCTTGACAACATTCACCACTGGGCCACAAACAAGGCTACAGGTAGTAGAAACAATGATATGATTTACATTTTTATATACATATATGCACACAAATTCAATATGTAAGGGGGGGGTTGTCTCATAACTTCTGAGAGTGAGAGACAGGGCCATTAAGCATTTGACACGAATTTCCATACTGACTACATGATGAAGAGACAGTTTTAACTCTGTGTAATGTGTGAAATATGATATATTTAGCAATCCAACCAGAATATAAATGGCAAAGCTCATACCTCGAGCGTGCACACACAACTGCTGCTGAAATCATAAAGCCGGTCCTGTGCTCATCCCAGGACTGCTACTCGGGTTTTCTTTACAGTATACAGCTGAAGAAGTGTAATAATTTATCATCTTGCTACCCGGAGTCAGCCAGAAAAGGACGTTTTCCCTTTTAAGTCAGTTTCCTGTCATTTTGAGGGTTCTTCCTCATGACTTCTCGGGGGGTTTTCCCTTGCCGCCGTCACCTCTGGCTTGCTTGTTAGCAATCCAAATATACATCTGGATTTCTGTAAAGCTGCACTGCGACAGTGTCTATTATTATTTAAAGTGCAGTACGGAAAAAAAAACCCTACCTGAATTAAATGAAATACAACTGTAAACAAACTAAAATAGTAAAAGGAAGCATCAAGTTAGGATAGCATCAAATTTACCCCACATTCCAGCACAGGCTCCGCCACAGCGCCAAATACATCAGCTTTAAAACTAAATTTGCCAAAAGTTATTGATGAAAACCTAGAGAGAAGAACAAATGAGCACTCGGCGCTGCTTCTGTGTTTGTGGGTTTGATTTTCAAGCGCGGCGCAGCCTTTGACATCGAGGCTAAAATCCCTTTCAAGCTCCAATAGAAAGTAGTTATGTTTAAACGACGAGCAGGAGGTGAAGTATTGATCTTCGCTGGGAGAAGTGGCCTCCTTGTTGAGAAAAGGTCAAAGCACGAAGCGCTGTTCTAATAGTGCAAACATTTCCACACTTGCGAGAATCAAACGCATCTTTTTTTTTTTCTTTTCGATCCATGGCTGTCCGACAGAAGTGTTCTCAGAGGAGTGGGAGGCGCGCTTTTCTCTCATTTTGTTCATTTCCACTGCTTGGCTGCAACTTTCTTGTTGTGTTGAACTCTCCCAGCCCCTGAGGGATGAGTGGGTAGACCCCTGTTGGACCGGAAGAACATAATGGCCGTCTTGGCCGAATGGTTTTGAAACTTCCAGGTCGTTGGAAGTGGAGGCTGCGTGTCGCTTTGATGAGGCACTATTTCTGTCCTTGATAAAGGTGAGACAATGGGTGAGCCTTCCAGCACTAAGCAGGATGAACGCATTGTTCTTAAAAAAGGAAGAGAAATGAAAGAGCACTGAGCAGAGGAGTGGGGAGGAAGTCGATTCATTCCAAAAGACGATTACAGCGTGAACTTTGCTTAAGAAACCTGCATGACTGGGAACCTTGTACTGTAGCCCGCGGCTACGTGCTTATTTAACAGTTTGGTAATGTTTCAACTAATAAAGAGGAGAAAGAGGAGAGAAACGGAGAGCTCACAGTGGTGTGGAGTTCTTTTCATCTAATAGAAACATCATTCCAATTTGATAAACACTCATTACAAATAAAATTAACAAGCGATAATATCACAAACCACTCTGATTATGCTAATGAATTCTGATGTTATTCAAGAAGTAAGAGCAACGCGCCGGGCTTCTTCTATTATGGTATTCAGCAGGGATCCTAATGAATAGATTTATCACTACAGACTTGGTTTTCAATACTACAGTGTGACAGGTGTGGTGGCCATAATGTACAAGCAAAGTTTTAGAAACCAGTAAGTCACATATTAAACTTTCACAATTTGCAAAAAAAAAAAGAAAAAAAAAAAAGAAAAGCATCAGAACGCAAGTCCTGAGAACTTTTCCCTGTACCAAGAATGTAACTTAATATGAATATAGTACAGTGGAACCTTGCACTGCGAGCATAATTTGTTCCGGAGAAACTCAGATAATTTGTTTCACAACCCACAAATGTTTATATAAAAATGATTAATACAAAATATAAAGTTAAAATACATAAAACTGTCATGAATTTGCCCACGCGGAGTGCGCGTGCAGCGCACCTGTTCTGAGCACTCCCAATAACGGCGCATGTCAGGGAACTCACACTGCTAAAGACTACTTCCTGGTTTTCCTCTGCAACGCCACGGCGCATCACATGGGCGGCGACATGTGTACCAGATTGGGACTGATTGCGGGAGTTATAAAAAGACTCACGCAAGCACGCCAAGGTCACGGAGCATTAGTTGCTGTCTTCCACGCTCTTGCCAAGGCTTACTATTCCCGTGTTTGCTTTCTCCGGTTCTGACTATGTTTCTGTTTCTTGTTCTTCAACCCCACCACACCTGACAATAACAACATAACCTGCACTTTACCTTTAAAAAGACTCGCGGCTGGTGTGAGGGAGAGGGGAGAGGGCTTTCACTTTTGACTTTCACTACAACTCACGGAATCACTGCAGTCTGTCGCTCACTGGGATCTTTTTCTTTTCATGCGACTTTAACAAGGA
>JAQLOM010000018.1:5431874-5443928 GCA_030068315.1 Chrysichthys thysi
TTTTCTACAAAGTTTTGCACTCTTTCCCACATTTCACACATCTCCCTGATCTCACTTGAAGTGAGGGATTCCTCAGTTTCCTCTTTTTGTAGGTCCCAAAAGTTAATAAAATACTAACTATAAATGACCTGTTACTAGGATACACGTCCTTCGACTAGCACTTGATTCCTAGCAAAATATGCAACAAATAATACTACTCTCAATCAAGACTGATGCTACGTGTCCATCGCGGCATGCAACAGCAATCACCTGGAGGTACACTGTTCCTTTCATTGAGCAGAAAGGATGGTATAGCTGTTGTTGACAGAGCACCATCACTCGCCTAAGGGAATATGGAAGGTCATGTAAGCAATATTGAACAATTCATCATTGCAACAGAACCGTTCCTTTAATAATAATGATTATAAGACCACATGAAACCACATGTTATAAACTGCAGACGTAGGAGTGACCTTCTACTTCTGATAATTGACCAGATTCATTTTAATTTAATTAGCTGCATACCTCTATAAAGACTTGCAAGGATTTTTAGACCAAGTCTGCATCTATCCAATCCAATGGTAACCATTATGTTTATTGAACATGAACACTGGGCTGCAAAAATGTGAAAATCTACTTGCCATTCACGTCTGAGTCAAGATTTCACTTAATGCCACGGTTTATTAGACGTATTAATGTAAGCATGTCACAACAAAGCCACTCCTGAACTGTCCACTTACAAGGCGCTTGCACCCTTGAACTTGACATCCAAAATGTTCAAGTGTTTGTAGGGTTTGTCTCCAAACACGATCAAATCGGTTCCCGACCAAAAAATTCACCACAATTTTGCTTCTGGTTATGGCCACATAATCGGGTGCTGAACAAACACAGCCCTGGCTATTTTCCCCATCTGCTTCATACGCGCCAATGTTTTCTCATTTTCTGTTTGCGGATTGCATACTTAACAAAGTCTCACGTGTCCCTTTAAATCAGTCCCGGTCAGACGTGCAATCGTTCGCTGTACAGTAACCTCCTCCCCGCCCATCTTCCTCCTCACTTCCTTAACGCCAGAAGTCGACTTCTGGGCAGTTTCGCTTTCTAGAAAGAATACCACGAAACATAACACTCAAAAACCTATGCATCCTATAAATACCTTCAACATTTAAGTCTTTATTGTGACGTCAGCCAGATCCGTAAACGTGAATCTATGTAATTAACAACTATAGTCCAGTGAAAAAAAAATAAAAAATACCGAAGCTGACATCAAAGCACCGGATGAGACCAAGCTCTATGTAACCAAAGTGCACATCTGCTTTTCACTCACGTACGGAAAGAAAAGAGCAGAAAATCTGGTTAAAAAGCTCAAGTGTCCTCTGGTGCCAAATTTATAATTAGACATATCTAAATGTCATGTATATCCTCTATATTATCAATTATTTAAAAGAAAAACACCACTTGCATCACTTTTTTCACATCCTGTCTTTACAAATAGTCAAAAATAACCACCTTGGCTAAGCGTAAAAATGCATGAGTGACATATAGGATAATTTAGACAGTACTCGGGGTGTTCGTTTTGGGTCTGCTTCCTATTTTGCTTGCCTCTGGCTTGCTCATCAGGGATCACATTTAAATTTCTGTAAAGCTGCTTTGTGATGACGTCTATTGCTAAATGTGCTACACAAATAAAATAAAAGAGCTCGATGGAAAACTCCATACTTTCTGTGCATAAGTCCCTAACCAAACTGTGCTGCCAGCATGCATGAATTACCAAAAGTATGCGAAGGGCATTCACTCGTTATACAGAATGCAAAAAAAACAAAAACAAAAAAAAAAAAACCGCATACAGTATGTATATATAAAAAGACCTGCCGCCAGCTGCATTGTCTTGCCTGCAGCCGCTATTCGAAAGCTTTCTCTCACCCGGGTCAGATGGAAATGTTCTGAAAGGCCTTCAGCACTTTTGGAGCCTCTGTGCTATGTTGCTTTGTCAGGGGTTTTCACAATAGGCCTCGCATGGCTTTTGGATTTCCGGTTGGGTATATAAAGGGGGGTTACACCTGATACAGTATCAGCTCATCAGTTGGAAAGCACCTAGACCATCAAGGCGACCCATCTAATCACCGCTATGGCCAGGGTAAGCACCGTACCTTACCAAATATTAGAAAATGCATGCCTTTATTGGTTTTTAAACATGCTTTTTTCCTTGCCCATCAACACAGATCGTTTTCTACGAGGACAGGAACTTCGCGGGCCGCTCCTATGAGTGCAGCAGCGACTGTTCCGACATGTCCTCCTACCTGAGCCGCTGCCACTCGTTCAGGGTGGATAGCGGCTGCTGGATGGTGTACGATCACCCCAACTTCATGGGAAACCAATACTTCATCAGGAGGGGCGAGTACCCCGACTACATGAACATGTGGAATTGGGGCAACAACTGGATCAGGTCCTGCCGTATGATCCCCATGGTACGCTAATCAACATTACACTATGCTAATAAAATATTATTTATGAGTATATGTCATTCCCACCCCCTCAAATGGCTTGTATCTTCCTCAAAACAGTACAGGGGATCCTACAGAATGAGGGTCTATGAGAGGGAGAACTTCATGGGTCAGATGTCAGAGTTTAGCGACGACTGCGTCTCCGTCATGGACCGCTACCACTGGTCCGGCGGATGCCACTCGTGCCACGTGATGGACGGCCACTGGCTCATGTACGAGCAACCTCACTACAGAGGCAGGATGTGGTACTTCAGGCCCGGAGAGTACCGCAGCTTCAGGGACTTCGGCAACATGAACTTCATGAGCATGAGGCGCATCATGGATTCCTGGTATTAAACCAAAAAAAAAAAAAAAGCCAAAAAAACGATAGATTTTTTCTGGCCTAACCGCTTACATCAATGTGAAAAATCGCAAGCAGTTCTGAATAAAAATATCTGAAAAATAAACAAGCAGTTTGTCCTCTGTTTTTGGGTCCAACTCAGGCGCAACACAGTTTAAAGACCATCATTATGAAATGTTTCCTTTTTTTTTTTTTTAATTATTTATTTATTTATTTTATAATGCACGCAAAAAGTTCCATCTTAACCCTGTAGCAACGTTCATTTCACACACTCATTGGTTAGTGGACATTAGTGGACATCCCAGGAGGTCTCATAAGGAACATTTCATAACATGTAGTAGGAAAGGGTTAATTAAAAAAAGGCCTGTTTTGGGGTTCACTGAGTCTGTATCATCATTTTACCCAATGGAGATATTTTTCCTATTATGATAAGGTGGTCTGGGTCGTCCGGGTGATGAACATGTTGCCAGGTTTTGTCTGGAACGCTCTCAGATGCCCACGATTGGTTCGTACCTCAGTGATTGACGGGAGATCGAACGCGAGCCCCTCCTGCTCAGAGATCATGGTCTGTTTGCTCACATGGTTCCCAGCATCATCCGGATTCGAGCTCGTGATCCCCGACGATTATGTGAACCGATGATAAGGTTGTCGCATTGTGAAGGGTTCTTATTGCTCCCACTTATTCGTTAACGCCCAGAAATAAACCCAATTTTCCATACAGTAACGCAGTTATTCGAGCCATACCCATGTAACACTAGCATTACTGAATGCAAGTATTACACTGTTATAGAAAATTTAAGCGTTCCACTGCTGAGAATTATGCGTGCGAGTTATTAGTTTCTGAGTCTCCATAAACTTGTGTTTGTGTAGGCTGTGTTGTGCTATTTTACTCAATGTCCTACAGCAAATAAGCAGCCAGTAATATAATGGATGAAGAGAAAAAGCCGACGCTCGATACATCCCATGGTAATTCACAATAGCGCAAAAAAGAGAAAGGGAAAAAAAGGCACGGTAAAGAGAGGATGATTAATTCATTTCTTGGCAAAAGGTCAAACTTCAGGTCTTTTTTCCCCCCTTTATACAGATACAGATAAACAGGACATAGGGGGGCTTATCAGACAAGAATTAGTTTAAGCATAGAATAAACAAGACTGTGAGGATCAATATCTGACAACTAAGCACACACTTAAACCCCCTATTAGATCCAATTAGAGATCTGATTAAAACCTCATAGACGCAAGATAGATTTTCAACCCTAGGCACAAATAAACCATGCACTTACACCTCTGGATGATCATGAAGGCCCTACACACACACACACACACCTCCATATATATTCAGAAATACGCATACACCAGGGGCGGATGATAATCAGGCCATCACAGATTTCATTTTCTCATTCAGCGATGCCCTACGCCACATCCGGACTTAATTTCATTATGGGATCCGAAGGCTTTTATTGCACCCATCACGTTTTTGGTGCTCTCCTGCAAATTGCTCCTGACTTCATTTGAACGTGTGCTTCGAGACGACGAGGAGGGGAGAGACGTGGAATATTTACTATCTGCACAACCCAGCACTTTCTTCTAATAAAATCCCTTTTACGTGTGTATCTCAGACGCGGTTGTGACAGAGCGCTTCCGTACTGATCGGAAATATTTATCTTCCCGCTATCAATTACTACTGCTCCTATCTTTATCTAACCCGTGATCCAAGACCCCCGTGAGACTGCAGGTCTTCTCCAGTACAGCAACAAATACTACGGATTCCCACACTGATCCTCGAGGTCAGGGTTTACATTCCGTTGCCTGGTTCACTACCGGGAGTAAATCCTCGACTTGGAGAACATCTAGAGTTTCCCATACGCACTCTTGAGTGTGTCTGGATCGAAACCCTGGAGCAGTTTCCCTTCAGCGTGGTTGGTTTGAGCAGAGAACACTGCAATGACACTCGTGTTGGAGCAAAGCCACAGGTCCGAGAGCAGCTCCAGAGTGAACTCTACTGCTGTTCGATTGAGAAAGGGAGTTGACTCTGAATCGACTTGACTGCAGGAACTGAATCAATCCCTGTGCACTGTAAATTGGGATACAAGCTGCTAAACTGAGTCCTCGAGGCGCGAATTAAGGCAAAGGGCAAAGGCGTAGCACTGCAGTCAAGAAATAAAATTAGAAAACAAACACAAGTGTTATTTGAATCACTGAATTACTGAATCATTTGCCGAGCGCGGGCTCACTGTGGCTCGACTGTGCTTGGGTGATTTTTGTGATTTCTACACACACGCTTGATTTTTCTGATTCGTTTATAATTAGGTGCAACGTGAAACCGAAAAGCAAAACCAAACCAAAAAAACAAAACAAAACAAAACAAAACGTCGATTTCATTGCGATTCGGTTCTCGGCAAACAGACTAATGGGTGTGAAAGCGCTCTTCGACTCACCTTCCTCTTTGATCTTCCTCGCCTCCTCTTCTCTCCTCTCCTTTGCTTTCAGCACCTCGTCTGTTTTAGCTGCAAATGGGAGTCACAAAGAAAGAAACGGATCATGTATGGACAGGCGTGTTTTGTTTTGTTTTTGTTTACATGTTGTAATTACCACAGATTTACCGCAGACAGACACATCCAAGTTGTCAAACATTTGCCTATTAAAGTGCTCTTCAGTGTCATTTGAAGTGGTGTATGCATTTCCTTCCGAGCACCTCTTCAATTTTTTTTCCTCCCCCCAAAGCGTGCACATCAAAAGCTTTTCTCTTTTTTTTTTCTGTCAGTGCCCTAATTAAAAGCTTAAGAGCAATCCCGACGCTGAGGACCTGCTTTTGTGTACGAATCTTTTGGCAATTCATTTAGGCTGTTGACTCTGCTTTCCTCCGAATAATAAAGACGTTAGCGGAGATTAAGAAATATAGCGGGGAGTGTGGCGGGACTATCAATACAGCCTGTAAATTAATTACGCCTCTGTTCCTGCACATCATTTGTTCCATGACGCTCGTGTCTCCCAAGTGCAATTCGCTTTTATTGCTATTTGACTCGCTGATGAGTGCAGCCACGCGAAATCCAGTCCCTTATATCATTACCTTCAATGAGTTTCAACTTTTTAAATAAAGAGGGAGTGAAAGGAGGAAAACAATCGCGCTGCGCAGTTATTACGAGATCCTGATAGAAGTTAACCGCGCTTGTGTACGCTTAGTGGAAATGTAAGTGGATAACATGATTGAGGGTGATTGGATTAGGAAAAAGCGCATTCGTGGGTTGTGTTCGAGTGCGTAAGTGTCGGAGGAAGATTGAGCTGCGAGGTCGCGCTCGTGACGAGCTCGTACATACTTTCAGCGAGAATAAGGGAGTTTATAAGTGAGGCTACACTGTCAAAGAACAACACCGTGACGCTTTTGACCCTCGAACACGTGTACAAGCGCGCACACGAGTCAAAACTCATAAATACATATATAGACTGGACTTTTTTTTTGTTGTTGAGAAAACAGCAATCTTTCTATTTTTTCTCTCTCTCTCTCTGCACTGTGCTTGGGGCGGTGGTGCAATATCAAACTGTTTGTCCGTCTCTCGTCTCTGCTGGGCCTCGCGGGACATCTGCCCCCACAAACAAAGAGGGGGGAAAAAAACCATGAGTGCCTATCTTCATTGTGCTGAATACACTAGTACAAATCTCTACTTTACCCCTATGGATCATCACACACACACACACACACACACACACACACACACACACACACACACACGCACACACACACACGCACACACACACACGCACACACACACACGCACACACACACACACACACTCGGCAGCTTTCAGACAATCAACAAAATACCCCGAACAATATTGCAGTGTGTGGATGTGGAAGTATGTGCACTCACTGACATGCTTGAAACAGTCGCACACGTGATTTTACAATATTTTTAATGTTAATAAATACAAATGCTTTATTACTGACGAGTTCTCGACTATAAATCCGCTCTCGTATTGTATTTCGGGTGCGAGATCTCACGCACCGTTTCGCATCGGAACACGACGGTTACGAGTTGCTGCATTATTGAAACATTCTTGACCATACACATGCAAACAAATCACCTGTTTCTTCTTTTTTTTATCCCCCAACTTTGTTACGTTAGGAAAATCGCTTCTGACTTGCTAGCGAACACGCTGACCTGAGAGCTGAGCATGATCGCGATTAATGCTTTAGTTCACAATACAGCGACCCCCCCCCCCAATATTGTGGTTCACCTATCGTGGGTTCGGTGCGTCGCGGATTTTCAAATTTTGATTCGTGGAATTTTTTGGCTTTCGCGGGACTCTGGAATATAAAACATAAAATATAATAAAAATAATAATAATAAAAAAAGTTAATTCAAACATTAAAAGAACATTTAAATCGAAATAAAACCGTATGCACTGTATTTCATCAGAGGATGAACACACAGTGACTGTGTACGCCACTTCCGCTTCAGCTAGTAAACAGGAAGTGGCCTCACCGGCAGTAGGTACGCATGTAGTGTTTGATATGTTGCTAAAATGAGGTATGTTTAAGAGTGTAGAAAGTGTTTAAGAGCATAGGACGTGTTTATAAGGGTGTGGGAAAGGTTAATAAGAGAGTGGAAATGGTTTATAAAGCCTTAAAATATATATAAATAATAAAATAAATGTGACGGCGCTACTTTGCGGATTTCACCTGTTGTGGGGGGGGGCGCCGGAACGTAACCTTCGCAATAGGCGGGGGTTCACTGGATTTCTTTTCTTGCGGTCATTTCTTGCTTCCTAATCCCACCACAATGTATGCTCTGGAGTTTTATCCCCACACTTCATTCTTCTGCATCCAATGTGGTGTTACGCGTTTTCAAAACGGTTTACTGTTACGCAAATTTGCTAATGTTCCAGGATCAGTATCCTAACTTAACGTAATGGCATTAAACCTGACACTAATGTGCGCACGTATGAGTGCCGGTGTGTGTGCGCAGGAACTCCAGTGGAAATGCTGAGAGAGATCTTTCGCTGCTTATTAGACGTGTAAACTGATGAGGTGCCTTTATCTGAGCACTGCCTTGATCGGATTATCAGATTAGGTGACGCGGAACGAACCGTGTCGCGCGGCTAAAGACTTTGACTTCATGCGCACTTCATTCCGTTTTGGCCACGAGGACGGCGAGACTAAATGCGTTTGCGAGCGTGCGAGTGTGTAATTGCAGCCTCGGTTCCCTGGAGCCATGTAGCCACGCAGGAGCTATGCTTCATTTAAACTGTCCTTGTTACCACTAGGCGTGCACGTGCCAGGACTGGTACCAGTATACCCACACACACACACACACACACACAGCTCCACCTCCCTTCCTTTTGGCAGGCCAATTAGCCACGCCAGCTCGTCACAACCCAACATAATAACGCAGAAACATCAGGTGGAATCGGGCCGGGCTCCATTATCAGCCGAGTGATTGATGGTTACGTGTTTGAGGGACCCGCAATTTAGATTCAATAAAATCTAAAACGCAATCTGATTTATCCAATGCAGGAGGGCTAGCGGGTCGCTTTTCCCCGCTTACCGCCCCCTCCCCCCCACCCCAACCATTTTTTCCCCCTCTTCACCAGCTTCTTATTACTCCTTTGAAAAGAAACAATTCATTGGGATAATCAGGGTGGACTGAAGGAGGTCGCCGGCCCCCCGGAGATGATATTAAGCAGACACGTGAGATAGGTTATTAAATTCGAGTGTGCGGCCGCCACAAACGCCCGCCCTGAAGCGCGTGAGGCATGCTATGCAAATCAACACTTGTACTGTAGGGGTGGAGATGCAGACAGATCGGATTGCGCCTAAGTGCCTGTGAGGCATCCTTCGCTGTTTATTGAAAGTTTATATTTACAGAGAATGGTAAATTAAAAAGTTACAGGCAGGGTAGAAAACAATGCGATATGCTTTTTGGGAGAAAAAAAAAGAAAAGAAAATACAAGAGATTCGAGGTGCAAGACTGAGACGGCGATTTTCCTGGGATCGTCTGCGTCTGGCGCTGACGGCTTCTGAGTTTCAGAACGTGTCAGGTGATAACAGCAGGTGGATTGTTCGTTCATGTGGTTAGAAGTCCCAGTTCTAGATCTGAGCTTTCAGTAGTTGATTGAAATGCGATTTCGTTGCTGACGATCCCGCCGGCAGGACGATTCCTCGTGTGAAGGAGTAAGGAAACTGGAGATATTAGGCAAAGTAGAAAAGCCTTGAGGCGTTTATTCACCAAAATGGTGGTATTTTATTCATTTGAAGGATGGTGAGTGGGGAAAAAAAAAAAAGCGAGGAGAAATTTTTTCGGGTGTGCACGTGGAAAAAACAAACCCTCACGTTTTCACGAAGGTGCCTTTTTAACAGTTTGACTGCTAGAAAGTCTGGAAATGAGGTACATTTCTGAGGTGGAAAAAATGTGTTCTTTATGAATCTGAAGTACAGAAACTTTAAACTGCATATTTAATCAGAGATTGCTAAAAACATGTTGACACACAAAATGGTCTAATCATCAACATGGCATGCCATTTTGTTTATTTATTTGGGAATTCACCTCCATGGGAAAGTTTTCGCATAGATGACTCTGCACTTTCTGGTTTCACAGTAACATGACAAGCTGCGTTTGTTTTTTTTCTTCCCAAGAAAGAGAAAAACAGAGGCTGATGAGAGGGCGATGGTTTATAACAACTATAACGTAATTGATATCAAGAACTAACTTGTCTCACAGACATTCCACACCATTAAAAGCAACCAAGTATGATGCCACGTTCTTTAACCCTTTTGGTGCTGAATTTTTTATTTTTTTTTACTTTGCCCCTAGTGCTGAATATTTTGTGCGTAAATTCGGGCCGTCGCTTTGACTTTGCACCAGTAGAAACTGTTCAGGTGGTGTTATCTTTACATGATGAGTGGAAGCTTGATGAGTTTTTTCCCTTGTAGACGACCCTGCAGTTTTAGTTTCAGGATTGCTAGATGCCCTTGCAGTTTCGGTTTCCCTCTCGCTATCCATCTCTGCACTGTCAAAATCATTGTCAGACAGGTCAGAAATCTCATTCATCACTAATTTCAGAACTTCCTCCTTGCTAAACTTTCCTTTCCGTGGCATTTTTCCTGCATATCGTAATATAGCTGATCAACAACGTGCTCCAGATGGTACTCTGACACACAACAGTAACAGTATACAATGAACTCCCGCAATATACCCATCGCGGGTTCAGTGCATCACGGATTTTCAAATTTTGTTCGCGGGACTCTGGAATATAAAATATAAATTAAAAAAATGTTAATTCAAACATTAAAAGGACATTTAAATCGAAATAAAACAGTATGCGCTGTAATTCATCAGCGGATGAATACACAGTGGTGGTGTACGCCACTTCCGCTTCAGCTAGTAAACAGGCTGTAAACAGGAAGTCACTGGCAGTAAGTACGCATGTAGAATTTTATATGTTGCTAAAATGACATATGTTTAAGAGTGTAGAAAGTGTTTGAAGAGCTTAGGACGTGTTTATAAGAGTGTGGAAAATGTTAAGAGAGTGGAAATGGTTTATAAAGCCTTAATATATATATATATACATAAGCCCCGCAATGGGGGGGGTTTCACTGTATTACTAAAAATTACCTTGAGTGTTGCCGCCTAGCAAGTACAACTGAACTATTTGATTTTGTCGATGTGTATGCATGGCCGTAGCACCAGACCCCTGCATGTCGACTTTGGTCGACTCCCGCGCCAAAAGGGTTAAACCAAACGGAAATGGCATGAGTTTGTGAACGATTGCAGTTTTTTACCTCATAGTGTGCACGAGTGTCCAAAGGAGGACTTTTCATTAGCTAATAATAAAAATTCATCATCTGATCTTGAAAAAAAAAAGCTATTTGCAAGTGTTAAGGTGGTAATCCAAGTCTGAATCTGAAAGCGTTAAATAAAGAGGCCTGCTGTGCTGAAGGCGTGTGCGTAAATTATTATTACTGTTTTTTGTTTTTTTTTTGTAGATTTTGTCATTAATTTCACTATTGTACTCATTGTCACAAAAATGATCCCTCAAAAAATACATTTAGATAATAAAATGTACCCACAAATTGAGAGGTTAATTACAGTTGTAGATTATTATGGAATGACGTTTTAATGCAACATTAAATATAGAAATAAACAAGGCAACCGAATACATCCTGCACACACTCATGCATGAGTAAATATATAAGGAAATGTAGAATAGATGAATAAAAGATGTGATGTTGCTTTGGTCTGAAACGGAGATAACCCACGCCCAAACATGTATCCACGCCCAAACGTGTGACCACGCCCCATGCAGGTGAACATCAGAGAAGGAGACAAAAAGAGTGGGGAATTAAACATGGTATTATGAAATCAAAAGCACCCTTAAATAAATAAACCAACCAACCAACAAATAAATAAATAAATGTGAAATGACAAAATAAAAGTTCCCCTAAAATAAATAAAAGTAGTCCTTTGAAATAACAACCTATTTATTTATATATTGAGCTACACTGACTCATTTGTATATTATTGTTTACATACATGTATACGTAGGTTTATTGACATCTATTTGCTTCAGGATTTATTCCACAGCCATATTTATTCATTCCTTAGCCATACTGATTTCTTTAATACTGTTTCAGGCGGCGTTCCACAGATGACATGTCTGTGTACACATGCACATACACACATACACACATATAATTAGGGCTGATAAGACAAAGAGGAAAGTGTTTTAAAATGGCTGGGGCAAATATTTCCATGGTTCCCCAGGATGCAACACTGACAAGGAAAACCTTTCTTTTAGCTTTAGGGCATTTCCACAGACTCCCACACAGACACAGAGGGCTAGCAGGTTGTTTTCTGGCTTGGTGTCCAGCAGGAACGAAAGTAACAAATCATTAAGCTAAATAAATAAATAAATAGATAGATAGATAAACCAACCAACCAACCAAGATGGCATTTTGAAATCATAAGAAAGAGGTGTGACAGAGAGAGAGAGAGAGAGAGAGAGAGAGAGAGAGAGAGAGAGAGAGAGAGATCACGAGTAGTCCTGCGTCAGATTTCAGAAGCCAGCGAAAATAGTTTCTAGTCAAGCAATTACCGCGTGTCTGAGAGACGGCAATCCTCTCAGGACGCCAAGATCTTAACTGCCTGCGTCTTCATCTCATAGCGTTCTCCCTCCCTAAAACAGAGCCCTAAACCATGATACCTCAAATCACACACACACACACACACACACACACA